>RJWM01018173.1:0-41410 GCA_004363535.1 Dasyprocta punctata | reverse complement strand
TTTTTTTTTTTTTTTAGTTGTTGTTGCTGTTTGCTTGTTTGTTTGCTTTGTTTTTTGTTTTTTCTTATTGTAGCTATGAAAAACCAACATTCATACCCCTGGAACCAAGTATGGTGCCACACACCCACTGGGTGGTCAAGATAGTAATTGAAACAATGAGAACCACGGTCTGACTCAAGCCTACTGTGATCCAGGTCCCGTCCCTGTGTCACGGTGGCCTCTTTCTCTGCCCTTTGACAATCCAGGGCCCCTATGTCCACTTTCTATGTCGCCACATTCTAACTGTAGTTTTAGAAACAAAATTCTACCTAAATTGAACCTCTGAATTGGGGGTGTAACTCAGTGGCACAGCGCCTTCCTGGCTAGCACCCAGTGGCAGGTGGACAGCATATAATGTAAGAGACGGAAGTAGGTGGGCTTTTCCCCTTTTGCCCTTTTCGCTCTTGTGGCTTGTGGCCTCCACGAACAGCTGCCTCTTAGCCATGCCACCCTGCCTTGAAACCAGCTGAGTATGAACTGAAACCTCTAAAAACTGTAAGCTAAATACACCTTTCCTTCCTTCATTTTGGGTGTCTGGTATTTTGTCTCAGCAATGAGAGAAAAGTAACCAAGACAGGAAAGCTGGCCTTTTATCATCCTTCTCCCTTCTTTACCCCCAACCCCTCCTTTGTAGCCTTCCCTCCAGGCTCATTTTCTTGACTCGGTGAGGCTTTTTTTCTTCAGTCACCTGGGAAGTGCTGCCTGCTGGAATGGGGGCAGTGAGCTCTATAAAAGTCCAGCAGAGCCCTCCCTACAGTGCTGACTGTCCCAACTGCTTGCTGCAGCCTCCTACCCTCTCAACTGGCACCATGCTCTGCAAGGTCTTGGTCCTTGCTGCTTCATGTGCCCTGGTTGGGGTGGTCCCCACACTACCACCATGTAAGGGCCCCATCTGATCTTTCAGAGAACAGGAACATGTGGTGTCTGTGTGTGTGTGTGTGTGTGTGTGTGTGTGTGTGCAGAGAAACAGAGTGAGAGAAAGCTGTGAACATTACAAAGTAAAGTTGGGTAAAAATGTATACCGACTTGCATAGGTGGTGACAGGCAGATAAACTCTGAGGTCTTGGGCAATGAGTGACTAAAATGTGATTTAGGTTGAGCATTTCACTCACCAAGGTGACAAGCTGGGTCGGCAGGTGCTCAGAAAACCAGTGAGTTTTTCTGTTTTCTGCCCCCTACTGGATTTTAAAGAGACTTTATTCTATTTACTGTGGAGTAAAAAGTTGGAAGATCCTCATTTTCCAGTAGAATATGATGAACTTCAGAGAGCTGTGGCAGCCAGCTCTGTCACATACAGCTCAGTGGGTCAAGGATGGAAACTTAGGCATCATGGTGAGGGAGGAAACAAATGGGCGTCCTTCTCATGAAACAGAGAGATAAGAAGTTTTCCTCACCCCAAACCTTGTTTTGTCAGTTATTCTTGAGTTCAGGTCCACTTTTCAGGAGGACAGATGTTCATTCACTTGAATCAAAATGGTTTTGTCCTCTTTTCCTCTTCGTGTCAGTCCTTCCTCTACGGTGTTTAGTTTCTGGAATTCTGGGTTTGGGATTCCTTACTGCTTTGAATATATAAAAAAGGAAATGGAAGCCAAGCAATGGCAACTTTCATCTCTAATACTAGCACTATGGGGGCTAAGGCAGGAGCATCACGAGTTCACTGAACTACATGGTGACACCTTGTCTCAAAAACAAAAAATAAAAATATTTTTAAATTTAAAAAAATCTTGGAAGCAGCCCATATATCCATCAACAGATGAAATGATAAAGAAAATGTGATATTTGTGTACAATGGAATACCACTCTGACGTAAAGAAGGATAAACTTGAGTCATTTATGGGAAAATGAATGCACCTACAAACCGCATCATGTGAAAAGAAGTAAATCAGACAACCCATTTTAAATGTTGGATGGTTTCTCTTCTATGACAAAACAAATTCTAATTAAAGAGCAAAATGAAAGCTAATAGGAAATAGGGAGACAGGTCTTTTGCAAATGGGATGGTACCAAGAGATGGAGGAAGGAAAAGGGAATAAAAAAGAATCAAGATGTGTTGTGTGCAGGTACCAACTCCCCAAGAAGAATGTGGTCATTGTATGTTAAATACATGTACTAATTAATAAATAAAAATTGAAAAGGGCAAGGGTTAAATTTGAATTGTTTGTAGGAAAATGTACCTTGCGACCATAATGCTAAGTGGAATAATCAGACGGAGAAGGTTAAATATAGCATGGTTTCTCTGACATGAGAAACTCAAAATGCAAATAATCTAAAGGGCCAAATAAAAGACAGATGATCAAGATGCAATATGTATATGGACCAATTCCCCTTGATAAATGTAGTCATCATGATTTGCAAACATATAATAACATAAAGGCAGGAAGCAACATGACAAATTAGAGAGGTAGAAATTTAGGCCCCTGTGACAAGGTGTCCTCACCTGCCACACTGGTTGTGCACCCATCTTCGCTCTAGGCCACCGAGACCCTGCATGATGCTCTACAGATTTCGTGATTCTGATGCTTACAAGGTTAATGAGTGACTCAGGGTGTTAGGATTGGGTGTCTTACAGAACACACTGAAAAATGGAGTCCTAGACAGAGTCTATTGAATGGAAATATCACCTGAGTAGCCCCTTTTAGATTGGATTCTGATCACTTGCATTTAGAAATAGCCATTTTCCTTGCTCATTAACTCCTTAGTTTTAATTTTACTTTTTAATTTTAATTTTTATTGACACATGAACAGGACATAATAATTACCTCCATCATGAAGAGTTGGTACATGCACATAACACATTTTAATTCTTTATATGTTTGGTTTTCTGCCCTCCTTCTCCCCTCCCTGCATCTCTTGGTCCTCTGCCCATTAAAACTTTGGCTTTTAGCTTTCAGGAACCTGCAAAGGTTATGGAGGGAGAGCCTTGGAACTTTTTTTCTGCTGCAGTCTGAACAATATGCGATCAGATGCACAATATCGCTTGCTTTTTGCTGAGCTGAGCCCCTCAAAGGAGTATCACTAAGCGTGCCCCTTGGGAAGTGGCTGCTGACTTTCCACAGCTGGGGGAAAACAGACTTGTGTGATCACAGTGAATCAGGGACTACTTCATGTTCAATGTTTTCCCTGGTCTAGGTGTGAATGGGAAGGGTATGGAAAAGCACTCTCACTGAGATATCCTCAAGCTGTTCTTTCCTTTTTGCCCCCTCTAGAGTCAACCATTGACCTCCTAGAACTGGCCAGCAATATAAAGGTAACTGCAGAAGAGGATGTAGAAGCACACACAAACCAAGATCACACTGCTAACCTACACCGGACCACCAATCCAGAGTCAACCATAGTTGAGTACCTGGAGAACATGTTGAGTTTCATAAAGTGGGGTGTGGCTTCAAAGGAGGCCTAGGCAGCCATTGCTGATTCCCATGGCCTGCATCTTGAAGGAAAGCCTCATTTCTTCAGGTTTTCTACCACAAGCTGTTGGTCAAAACTGTCTTCCTTCTTGTTTTCTCAGAATTCTCCAATAGCCTAGAGTTTCCCAAATTCAACTTTGAGGAAGAAACCAGTGAGAAACCAGGTAAAGACTCCAGTCCTCAAACATGGGGAAATCTCCTCCTGACCCCTTTCCTTACTTACATTTTATTTGTTGAGAATGTCCTGTGGTAATTTACATATTTGGGGATGTTTTTGCAGCTCTGAACTTTGATTTTAAATATTTGGTAAAACCACTGTGAAATTTGAGGAAAGAGTAAGCATCTCCCAGGCATTCACACAACAACATTGTTGACTTCCCAGATGACCCAGCCTGCTCCACCGATCTCAGGACCCAGCTCTTGGGCTGCTGTAAGGGGACAGCTCCTTGGTGTCTCTGTGAGTTGGCAGATGTGGTGATAAGCATAGGGTTAATCACTTCTTTTTCTTTTCCAGATGACTTTGCAGAGAGCTTTGTAAATGATGATTTTGGTAAGTGCAAATGTCATCAAAACTTCATGTAGTAAACTATGGTCTTATCTAACCGCTCTTTTTTCACAATTGTCTGATATTTTCCACTTTTCTGTCACCTAGTGAAGGGATCAGAAGAATTCAGTGGCTTCTGCTTCCACAAACAAACCTCCATCACTTGAGAATGTGTGATTTTTTTGCTAGAAATGAGACCTTGGCCTGTATTTACAAAAGCAAATTTTGAAGTAGCTGTTTTTACAAAGAATAACATTTACTGATGTTTATATTCTAGCACTGTTCTAAATGATCCAAGGGTTACTTGTTATAGCAGGAGAAATCCAGAAATTGTATTTCAGGGCAGCCTGAAGAACTTATGAAAGGGGATGGATGTCTGACTTTCCATTCTTGCTCTAACATGTTGTACCCTACCAGCAACTCCAGCAGGAGTGATCAGTAAACAAGTTAATAACTTGCCGGTCTTCAGTCCACACACACCAGGTACTTTTTCCTATTTCACTACAAGAGCAAGAGGACATTTCATGCCCAAGTCATCCAGTCATTTCTGCTAGTGTAATGGGCCCCAACCACAACACATGGATTCTGCCTATGGCAATGACAATGATTTAAAAAGTCTTTTTTTAAAAAAGATGAGAAACCTCCCCAGAAACCATGTATTTTACATTATTAAGTACAAATTATTCAAGCATTTGTAAAAAAAAAAAAAAAAAAAGGAAGGGAAGAGGGGTTGAAGGGAGGGTATGGGGATTGGAAATAAAAGAATCAAGTTTTATCATATGGAGGAGCAAATTCCCTGTGGTGAATGTGACGATTATGTATATCTAAAATGTATAAATAAACTTAACAAAATTTTAAAAAAAGAAATAAACTTGATTATTTCTCTCAAATGTCAATACAGTCTAATCCAAGAGCTCATGGCTGCAAGAACAGGTAAGATCAAAGATCAATTCATTTTTTTCTGTATTCTTGGTCTTTGAGGGACTTTGTCTTTACAGGTTTTTTAGGACAGGCTCAAGAAGTGGGACTCTGGTGCTTTGTCCTGTTTTATCACCTTGTCACCGAGGTGCCAAGTTCAATTAGCTGGTAGTATTGTTGGGGAGAACAGAGAGTATGGTAGGAGCACTTGACATATGTGAAGTTCAAGTGCTGTTGTTAGGAACCTCTGAGTATGAGGGTTGACAAACCTTTCACCAAATCCTCATTCTGAGTACATTTGTGTCCACTACCATTGGTATGAGTTTAACCCTGGCAAAGTGCCTTGAGATTCACAAAAGGAAAGTGTTATGGCTGCAGATTTATGGGTCCTACATTTTCTTGACCTATGGGAAGCTGTTGGCATAAGGCTATACACTTAGTGGAAACGAATGAAAACCATCTCAATGCACCTCTGTACCTGTTGTCCTCCTTGGGATAGGTACTCTGTTTAATACTGAATTCAAGCCACTGCAAAAGAGTTCCCAACTTCACAGTTTCCAGGTGTTAAGATCACCTATACAATCTAATAAGGAAGTTAAAGTCAATGTCTTTCCTTCCTGACATTTATCTTCCAAGATCAGGTGGCTGTATATTCAGTTACCAAATAGGTGTGGGATCATTTCTTTGAGTTTTCTGTGGTTCCTTTTTTCCTATCTTTCTAGGATGTTGACTCCACCCAAGTCTATGGAATGTTACCTGAGGGAGAGGCTAAAACAAAGGTATCAGGTTTTCCAGTGAATAGAGCATATAACTTAGTTCCAAACTCCAAATCCGGGGCCTCTGTATCAGGAAGTTCAGTTTTGATACTTCATGTCCATATCAGGTTTTGTAGAAGCCCTTAGAGCAATTTCTTCATCCAAAAAAATAGATGTCAGCACAGGGTATAAGTATTCTGAATAAGGCACATGGACAGGGATGGAGGATAAAGAAACACTTAGAGAAATCAATTCCTGTGCCCAATGTCACAGTGGTTAGTGAGTAAAGATGGAGTTGCCCACCACTGGTGATTTGAAAGATGCAAATTAAAACATCCCTGAGATTCCACCTCAGCCCAGAAAGAATGGCTAGTATCAAAAAATCCTCCAATAACAAATGCTGGAGGGGCTGTGGGAAAAAGGAACCCTTCTCCACTGTCGGTGGGAATGCAGACTGGTGCAAGCACTGTGGAAATCAGTGTGGAGATTCCCTAAAAAACCAGGATTGGAGATCCCATTCAATATAGCTATTTACTTTCTGGGTATCTTCCTAAAAGAATTAAAAACATCATACCACAGTGACATATGAGCACCCATGTTTATAGCAGCACAGTTCATAATAGCCAGATCTTGGAAACAACCTAAATGCCCATTGACTGAGGGAAGAATAAAAAAGATGCAGTATTTTTATACAATGGAGTTTTACTCAGCCATAAAGAATGACAAACTGGACACTTTTGTAGGTAGAACGATGCACTTTGAGAAATACTCAATTAATGAAATAAATAAGACACATGTAAACATCGTATTGTTTCATTAGTGTGACAAGCTAAAAGAAAAAATATATATTTGTATGTATATGCATATAAAAACAGTTAAGATAGTTATACTACAGGTGTCCCTTGTTACGGTTTTTTCTTCTGTGTTTTCTTTCTTTTTATGTGTGAATAAAACTGATTTTTAAAAAAGATGGAGGTGCACTTTTGAGCCCTAAATTCTGTTTACCTTTGTGACTTGTGATTTTGCTTTTTTTCATTTCAAAAGGAAGCAAATTCTCCATGCGCTGTGATGATCAACAATTTCTAAGTAGATTTTGGGCCTCTGAAGAAGCCTACCAGCCACTCTGCTGCAAGCAACTATCTAATCACAGAAAACAGGTGAAACATGTGGTGTACCCAGCTGAAGAGAAACAGTAAAGAAGCCTTCCTGGCTAGGTGGGGTGAGCTGTAGACAGATGGGAGAGGAACATTTTTTAGCTGTTTTCATTTAGTATGGGCACAATAAATGTTGATTGGAATTTCATTTTTAGAATGACTTTGTTTGGAGGGAAGAGCTTGCTAATACCCATATAAATTTTATGTTACTGTAACTTTATAAACTTAAGCCAACATTTCAAGGGCACCAGGAAAGCTGGGAATAAACTTGATATTCATTTTCCTATTGCTGTTGTAACACTTCACCAAAAGTTTCATGGCCTAAATTGTCTGACTTTATTACCATATGGTGTTGTAGCTCCAAAGTCAAAAAAGTTCTCACGGAGTTGAATCCATGTGTCAGCATGGCTCAATTCCCTTCTGCAGGCTCTAGAGAAGAATCCCAGTTTCTGGATCACATTCGTTGCTCCTCTTCCATCTTCAGAAGCAGCAATGACCAGTTTACTTCTCCATTTCAGCTCACCACCCTGGCATTTGCTCCTCTGCATCCCCTTCCACATTTAAGGACCTTGTAATTGACTGGGCCACCTGCACAATCCAGGATGATCTCTGTGTTTTAAAATCAACAGATTCGCAGCCTTAATTGTCCTTGGCTGTGGAATTTAACATAGTCTCTGGTGCTAGGAACTAGGAAGTATGAATCTTTTGGAAACTATACTCAAATTGACAACAAGATAGGCATCTTTACTCCTCTCAATCCAGTTTGATTCACTAGGGATGAAACAGTTACCAAGGCTCTTTTTATGATCATACTAGAGTTTTGCAAATAGTATATATGAGTTTATATAAAATTAGTTAGCATTGCCAACTAATATTCGTATTTGGAATGTATTTGTGCAATAGTGCAGGTGATAAACTCCAATGGTAGAAATGTTCTTTGAGGTTGTCACTATTTTTAAGTCTATCCCTTGGGAACTCAGCTTCTTGCAAAATGAGTCAATTACACCAAATCCATTTGGAAGTTTCTTTTTGCTCTTTAGTATATTTCAGCAAATAATACATCAATGTTTGGGACATTAATATAATTTTTAACTTATTAGCTAGCCTCAGGGAGAAATACTCCACCGTCTCCAGTGATTTTTGTGTGACATGTCCTAAGGCCCTTAGCCTTTGATGAGCTCATCCAAGAGCACACCAGAGGGTAGGATTCTCTATTCTGACTCCACCAAGCCCCTTATCTCAGGGCCTTTTTTCTAAATAGAAAGTAGTTTTAAGTCTTTCTCAATCTCTTTTGAAATGATAGGACTATTTCTGTTGTGTTAGCTACTATCCACTCTCTCCCATTTTCTTTTTTATTTCAAAAATAGCAAGAAATTTTATGATGAATCATGAGGATGCTTTCTTATACTTAGGTAGGAAAAGGAATCAGTGGCTCCACAGGCATTCATAAGTATCTATTCAGGGTGGAAAAAGTTGTGTTTCAAGTCTGAGTGCATCCTATAAAAGTGGCTTCTTAGAGAATAACCCCAAGGGGAGACAGCTGTGATGGTTCATACTTACAATCCCAGCACTGGGGAGGTTGAGTGATGACTGAAAGACTGTAAGATGCAAATAAGCATGGATCTGATTTCTTGGATTTGTATTGTCTTTCTCAATGTAGGCACTGTATTTTTTTTAATATTTTTAAATTTCTTTTTCAGAATTTGCTGGTGACAATTCTTTACTCTTTTGGACTTATAATCTATTGTTTGGGATACATTTCCTAATCTTAACTTTTTCTTACTCCAATAACATAAAATCTTCTTGATTTTGTGGGCTATTATTTTTTTTAAAATCTGCTATTTCTTCTTGTTAATATTCTAAATTTATTTTCTCTGAGCGCTTTTCTTTTTTAAAATTAATTTTCTGAGTATACTCTTTATAATTTTATATTAATATTCATATCCCAAAGTCAAGAAGTAAGATTAGAAAGTAGTTCTTCTTTTTTCTTTGTTTAGCTTGGTTAGGTTGTAGTATAATTGTAAAACTTAGTTTAGAAAAACTTTTTAGAGATTTTTTTATTAGACTCTTGAACAACTTAAATAATATTGGAGGTATCATTTCTTAAAGTTTTGAAGGACTTTGTATTTCTTCTGAATCTAGAGTTTTATTGGTTGTAGTTTGTTTGCAATGTTTTCTTGTTGCTTTATGGCAATTAGGCTGTGTTTTCTACACATCTCTTCTAGAATTTTATAGTAGCTAAAGATATATTTTCCTACCTATCCTATAGCTGTTTTAAAATTAAAGAATTCAACTAGTGTGCTGTTGTATTCCCCATTTCATTTTCATGCTTTATTAGATTAGTTGCTGCCTAATTTTAATTTTTAAACTCTCACATAAGTGCGCTAATTCAAGAATTTCAGAGTTTATTTTTTTCTCCATTCACTGTGCTGCCTTTTGGTTTATTTCATTTTTCTTTTGATGAATTTTCTGAGCTGGATTGTTTTTTCAATTTTTTCTTTTTATGAGTCCATGTTTGCAGTACATAAAGACTACATTCCTCCTGGGAGTTGGTACATTTCTTGGTATGTGCAGTTAAGTATATGAGTTCTCCTCTGAATGCTGATTTAGGTACATCTGTGAAGATAAGTGATAAAGTACATCTATGACAGCTCTACTTACAAACCCCTGCTTTTGAATTGTTCAATCTGTAAACTTAGCTCCCTCTGCTCACACTGTGTGTACAAACACTTATGCCGAACACCTGCTGTGTTGAGAATGTAGAGTTTTAAAAGATGCTTATCTCTCCATTCCCCAGTAGAGTCTGGGATCTAGGTCTCTAATGGACAGGTGTGGTGGGCAACATTTGTCACAGTGTGGTTCAGGAGAAAATCAATACCTTCTTTGTGACTCTACTGGTAGAACTCATGAAATTTGCTCCTGGTTTCTTCTGGACCTCACCCTGTCTTTTTTGCTTAAAAAAAGCAAATTTTACTTTTCATCCTTTCACTGTCATAAACAATAACTGTACATAATACTGTGTGCTGAGTCTTGTGACTACGCTTAGAAAGTCATCCTATATGGGGTTGTCTTCAACAGCATCTGTAGATTCTCATGGTAGAAATTTTATTACCATTTTTCTTTAGATACTTGCTAATGTTCATTACTGTTCCCTAGTTGATCCAGGAGATTTTGAAAGACAACTTATAAATTTCAATTTGGTTGACATATTCAACATTTTTTACACTAAGAATTTCATTTACTAATGTTTTGAAATTTATTGGATTTTCTCTGTGTCATAACATATAATTGATTTTTGTAAATGTTTTATAGGTTTTTGTGGAAACATAAGTGTTCAGTTTCTGAGTACAGTTTTATAAAGAATAGTGAATTTGCATTAAAAACTAACTTGTTGCACATTAAAAATATCTTTAAACATTGTTTTTACTTAAGCTGTCACCTTGATAGCATGACATAGTACTCTAAAATCTACTTTGAAAGGAAAATCCAGGAACTGTACCACCAGAATATCTTCATTATCTGCTCATGGCATACAACCTGATAACAAAAGGAAAGTTCGTGAGTTTTGCAAGGAAAAGAAATGGGAAAAAACTTTCTTTTCCAGAAGTAGTTGCAACCAACTGTGTGAGTAGATGGGAGATTCATAATAACTTGAGAGAAATATTTTGTTGTTGGAGACTAAGATAGTAGAAGTGTGTCTTATCTTTTGGAGAATAATAACAGCTTGCCAGAGAAGCTTCGAAAGACACTGATTTTACTCAGCTAACATCTTTAGGATCCTTCGCAGCAACTTTTCTGATCTTTAGTCAACTCAATGTCACTAATGCTATATAAACCATAATGGGGTTTATGGAGGGAGATTTACATTTTCCTGTGCAGATTCTGACCAATGCACAATCTCTTTACTTAGCCTTACTTCGTTTGTTGTTTCCATTTTATGGAAGTTGCTGTTGTATTATTTTCTGTGTAAATAACCAAGAGTTTTGAATTATGGCTTTTACATTTTTTCTTTTTATCTCATTTAATGCTTCTTATATTCAATTGTCCCTTGTTTTAGGAAATAAGGACCTCTATAATTTTATATTATTATAGCTTTGTTTATTATTTTTAGACTTTTCAAATCATTTTGTTATAAGTATTTCTCTTTATATATCCCTGTTAAATTGTTTTATCAAGTAGAAATATTTTTTTCTTTCAACATGTTACATAAACCAGCTTACATTTTTGGGGAGATAAGGTCTGGTTATGTAGTTCAGGCTGGCTTTGAGTTTGTGGTGATCCTCCTACCTCAGCTTCTTGAGTGCTGGGATTACAGGTATGTGCCATCTTATTGACCTACCTATTTATGTTTATTACTATGTTTGGTGTCATCTTTTGTCTGTTATGTAGTTCATCAGATACTTCACAGTTTATATTCTTCTTTTATGAATAAAATTATACCTTTACATAATGTCTTCACACCTCTATAGTGTTGGAGTGTACATTATCTTAACTTTTCCACAATGACAATTATAATACAATTATACATTTTACAATACAATTATAATAACAAAACTCCTCTTTCTTCCTGTCTACACATTCTCCCACACTCTTTGATTTTTATGAAAATATATTTCTTTTTATTTCTTATACTTTTGGCAAATACATATACACATGCTATATACCACATGCACAAGTGCACACACATAATTATAATGCTTCATATGTTGTGTTTAAACTGTATCCTTTGACTTCTGGTTATCATAGATTGTATGTGTAAGCAGTAAATATATTTTAATTCTCACTTTCTGTCTTACAGTTTTTACAGATTGAATCATGACTACACTCTCTTTGCACCTAAAGACACACATTTAGTTCAGTCACCCTGAAAATCACATTTTTGTTAGTACTAGTGCTATAGCCAGATATATATGCTCAAATATTGATGGCAGTTCTTTCAATATGATTTTCTAATAATTTTTTCTTCAGATGCAACTCAAAATACTTTCCTTAAGAAAAGTCTGAGTTCTTGCATTTCTTAGAACTTTTCTGTGAAGCATTTATGCTAGATGGATAGTTTGCTTGAATGTAATATTCTTGGGTTACATTTAATTTTCTTAAAAATTAAAAAAAGTTTAATTTTTTGAAGCAAAATACATAATAAACAACAAATTTACAATGTATGTTCCTGTGGAAAAATCTGAGATTAGTCATATTTTTATGCTTTTGTAGATGATTCAACCTTTAAATGTAACTTTAACAAAAGATTATATTATTTGTATTTGTCTCAGTATTAACTCTTCTCAATACATTATACCTGGTGATGTGGTATGTTAAAATAATGTCTTCTAGAGCCTTTCTGGTGAGCCATGCAAGCTGTGTGGGTTCCAGGAAGGAAAAATTCAGCACTTTCTGAGAATCAGTCATGCTGGGACTGGGAGGACCCCAGCAAGAAGCCAACTAACCAGACTGTCTGGTAAGCTGCATAAGCTATGTGGGTTCCAGGAAGAGAAAAGTCAGCACCTCCCATGAGCCTACTGGCGCACAGGCTAAGAATCAAACACACACACACCTCACACACCCCGTAAGCAACCCCCTGGTTTGGAGGACAGACTACATTAACAGCAACTAAGGTACAAAAAGAAACCAAATGCTTGTATTGTTTGGTTGATTTTGCAGGCCCGGGGCCATCAGAATGAGCATCTCTTGGGAGGATGGCAGTATGCATTATAACAAATATGGGGGATTTCTTTCTATCTTGTCTTTGAAATCCAATATTGTTCTCACTGTTTTGCTTTATTTTGATTAATTTTTTTGCTCTACTCGATATTCTGTTTTGATTGGCTTCATTCTGTTTTGTTTTTGGTTTGATTTTGCTATACCTGATGGAATGGACAACTATTGTGAAGATAACAAGATACTATGGTGGCTATTGTAGTTTTCCTAGTATCCTGCTTTGATGTTCTATACCAATTTTGCTGCTTTGTTTTGATCGATTTTGTTCTATCTTGCTTTCTTGGATTTTATTATCTTTAAAGTAAAAAAATAAATAAATAAAATAATGTCTTCTATTCAACTCTTTTATTGTTTTCTGACTTCTTTATTGAATTATACAATTGTATATATGTCAATCTCAACTAATTCACCTTTCTGCTTTTGGTACTTAATCTATAGATATGCCTATTTTAAATGTTGAATATTTTTGCTTACATCTTTAGAGTTCTTTTACTTCTACATTTCATTTGCTTATCTGATGTCTACATTTCACTTACTATCTTTTTCATCATATTTATGGACATATTGCCCAGTGATTTCTGTTTTTGTAACAATTTTGTTCTTTTCTCTTTTTTCCCCTGAGTTTTTATCAATTTAGGATGAGTTCCTAATTTATACCTTTCTGATAAATTATTATTTCATTATTTTACAAAGATTCATATGCAAATTTTGGTCACAGTTTTCACCTGCTCTGAATCAATATTTCTCTTGTATTTGATTTTTGTTGATATTATAACTTTCATATAAATTTTTCTTCTTTTTATATTTAACTTTATATGGTATGATAATGCAATAATTTAATGAGTTGTATGGTTTGGAATAGCTACTTGAATGCTTTCTGTATAGTTTTCATGATCCAAATGCTCCCCATTTTTTGTGTTTCTTTCTATCTAGGTCAGATTCTACAAATAGAATTGATTTAAATGATATTTTAAATATCCTCGCCTTCTTTTACCTCAACCAAATCAGGCCTGGCAGGGCTTTGGCTATGGGCTCTGCTTTGCTGTTTTCTTGTAATCAATAGTGCAATTGAGTAATAAAGAGTTTGCATTTCAGCATATGCTTATTATGCTCATGAGGGGTATTTTGACTGTTGTTTTCAGAGATTGTAGACTCCCCATCAATGTCTTATTTCCTTTTCATTTTTTTAGTATTTTTTATTCAGTTTTTGTCTCATCGAAACTGCTGTGGACAGTTCTTACATTTATCTTAGAGTCAGTACATTGTATGACTTGTTCTGGTTTCTAGGATAAGAGGGAAAATACTGATTTTACTCTTACTATAAATTGGATATATATTTACTTTATCTAAGAAACAGAGTTAGAGGCATGAGTTATATAATATTCAAGTACTTGGGAAACAGAGATTCACCATGCATTTTAGAATGCATATGTCAATGCAGTTTTCTTTTAGCAGTGAAAAGTTTTCATTAACACTTCTACAAAATGAAAAAAAAAGAGGAATTATCTGAGTCGAGGCTGAGTGATTTAAGAGACCCTGTCTCAACCCAACAATAGCTTTCACCCTTGGAAAGCAGCACACAGAGCTGAAGAAAATCAACGTCACACACATTTTTTCCCCCTGTTCATTTTACTCTTTTCTTTCCTTTTTTTCTATATACCATAATATTTCTGCTTAAATGTACCAAAATTCATACTGGACAGTTAAGTGTGCCAAAGAGACTTTCAATTTTCCACCATCTGTGTCTACAAGTTAAACACACACAAGCATATGTGTGTGAGTGCACACACACACACAGTTACTAATACTATTGTTGATGAATACTGTTGAGAAACCGGATAACAGCCTTGTTTCTCTCCTTTTAAAGTGATTTGTTCTGTTGACTCAAAGCCATTGTTCTTTCCCTGTAAATTCATAAGTTACAACCAGGACATGCCACTGAGCTGATGATGTCTTTGGATCCAGTGACCCAATATATACATTCAACTAATTAATTTTAGAGAAGTTTTCAGAAACACCGCTTGTAAATATTGGATGCTTACAATGCTTTTGTTCTTTTCTATACAGATATCCAGTTATTTCTTCATCTTAGCATTCTCTGCAATTGTCTCTTTCTCACTAAGATTCTTTCTTGTGATTTTTGTGTCACTTTCTCCTCCTTCTCTCATTTCTATCCTTTATATCTTTTGCAGCATCTTTGTTTGATCTATGTGCTTTTGTGAAAGTTAAAATTTCTCATTCCTAACATTTTATCTATTAATTTTTTATTACTGTCTGCTTTTGCATCAAAACTTGATGTGCTTTGAGCATAACTTCTTTTAATTTTACATTTATGTTTCATGATGTTCCTCACTTTTAATTCATTTTAGTACATTCTTTCTTTTTCACCGATATTTTCAATTTGCTGAAAATACGTATTCTTCCATTGTGGGCATGTGTATATGCCTGCTTTATAGGTATACGCAGGCATTTTATTTTGTTATTGTGGTGCCATTATGGCAGTTCTTTAAATATTATTGTTATTTTCGCATTCACTAGTAGCAACAGAATCTTTTGGCAGTTGAGGGACTCAAGATGTCTTTTTAATTTATATTTTAGCTCTTGGAGTCCTCTTACATTTGAGCAGTCTTGTTCATTATGGCACAGTATTTCTTATATTATAATTTTATACGGGGATGTTGTTTCATGGTAGAGTGCATGGTATCATTGGTTCAATCTCTAATATTTCAAGAAAAAGCTACAAAAATTTCAAATGAAAGCATAAAGGTACAAAAGAAAGTGCACACATGCACAAAATTATGTAAATTTACTGTCTCATTTGTCTTTCTTTGTGCTCAGTTGACCCTTTGTCTTCTGTGGTGCCTATCTCACTCCTAAGAAACACTGCCTTCCTGAGGTCACTCATAGTCCAAATAATTCTATCTTGGCTCTGACATTTCTTGAATCTTTCCACAATTTCTGCTCCTTTGCACAGATCAGCTCAAATTCCGACGTCAGTGTAAGCTATATTGCCCAGTCAGTTCATGTCAGGGGTTTTCGTCCATCCATTTCCACATATATTGCAGTCAACATGACTTCTATGTATTACTGCTGAGGGATTTTCATGTACAGAGGACATTAAGTCCTTTTTTCCAAGAAACAGCTTTATTTGTGCTTTATCGGACTCAGCAGACTCATATTCAAAGGCTGAGTGCAGTACATGAAGTAGTTGCACCCTTTTATACAATTTTTGTGTCTTTGTCTCCCTTATGTGAGCGTACACTAACGTTTACAGTCTGGTTGGGTATACATTAACATTCTAAGCCTGGTTGGCTATAATTTATGTTGCAGAGTTACATCAAAACTACACGTGTGTACACAGAGGCTGACATCACTGCATTGTAAAAGCTTCCTGACTGGACAGTCAGGGGGGCCCCTGCCACAGTAAAACTATACCGTAGATTTCAATTGTGGTTATTTTTGTTTGCCCAGTTCTCTTGATTTTGTTAAAGAAAACTTGTATTTTACTTATGTTAAAGTAATTTTTGGCACATTTTAAATATACATAATGATCACATTTGTCATAGGGAATTTGTACCTATACATGATCTATCTTGATTCTTTTCATTTTCCCCATTCTTCTCCCTTCCCTTTGACCCCCCTTCCCCTCCTTAGTTACAAGAGCTTTGTTTCCATTTTTTCCTTCTATTTTCTTTTCCCTTCCTTCCTTTCTCCTTCCTGGTCCCTTATTCCCTTTATCATTTGAACATTTTCTTCCTATTTCACAGTATCTATTATACAGTTTGGCCTTGTTTATCCTTCTGACTTCTCACACCAGAGAAATAATGTGATATTTGCACATGTGTGTCTGATTTATTTCTCTTAAGAGAATACACTCAAGGTGAATCTATATACTGAAAACCACCTCAGATTTATTCTTCTTTATGATAGACTAGTACTCTGTTTTATAAAAACACCATATCTATAAGGAGGTTTTTAAAAGAAAGTATATAGACATTACATGTAAATAGCAAGTATTATCTAATAAGAACTTGAAAACCCACATCACATATAGATATACATATATACATAGATATATTGTGTATATAGATATATCTACAATAATGTTAAAATATGTGATTGTCTACTCAAAATATAAGAAGCAATGTCTTTTTATGTCAGAAACATTAAATGGTTAATATTTGTTTAAGTTTCCCTTCTACTTCTTCCATAGAACTTATTCTATTGTTATTCTAGAAAGGCTTTCTATTATCTATGATATTCTTATATAATAAGAAATATATAAGGTTATTTTCTTCAATTCCCTGTGTCTATAAAGCTTTTGGGAAATTTCTAATCGTGAAAATATCTATAAGTGCAGAGGTTATTAATGTAGCTTTTTAGTAGTTATTTACAATAAAAAGTTAAGTTTTATGCCAAGAATACTCAAAAAGGGGAAATAATTTGCAGGCACAAAGGAAGGAATAATTCTTCTTGCAAATATACCCACAAAAGAATTAGATTGATTGTAAGAAACTAAAGTTTACATAATTAATAACTAAGTGAAAATATTATTTATGACTGTAGAATCATGAGTTTTCTGAACATGCAGGGACAAAGAAGCAAAGGAAATTTAAATTTCAAACACTATTATGATTATGACTTACAATGAGACATAAAAAATTATTAAATAACAAGCTTCATTTCAGATTGATGAACATAGAGTTGTGAAAATGTGGCCAGTTGATGCTATTAATAGAAACCTTTAGGAAAAATCTGAGAGAAATATAATTTTTAATTTTTCAAAGCATAACAAAATACAGATGAAGTGGTCAAAATTTTTCAGAAATAATTTAGACAAAACAAGACGTTATAGAAACACTGTGTAAATTTGCATGTGGTGATTGCAAAGAGAGGGTTAGCCAAATATTTTACATCAGAAGTTTTTATGGCAAATGCACAGATTAAATAATTGCATCTTGTTACTCATTGAGAAGTTTTGTTCTAAAACCACAATAAAATAAAAGACTGAAAAATGAAAAAGTCTTCTTTTATTTTTAGTTTTCATTAAATTAATTGGATCAGAAAATCATCAACTGCAGTTTCATTTTGAAAACCATTGAGTAGCAAAGTTTTTCAACAGTTTATGAACTAGAAAAGTATTTGAAAGGAAAAACTTTTATGAATTCTTGTTCTTTTATCTTTATCAAAGGATGGTTGTTAGTGTCAAGAGATGATTTCTGTATCTGATAATTCTGAGCACCTAAATGATGTACTAATACTAATTATTTGATATTAAAATTTGAAATTATAAAGATTCGTTTGCACTAATAATGTGAAATGTATGTGTTTGAGGAAAATCTCCATAAGGAAATATTTAATGTAAAAATATCTTGTTGGCCTAGAAGTATATTTTCAGTAATTTTATGGTTTGAGTCTGGATGTCCCCCCAAAGCCTCATTGTGATCATGGAGGGCAGGTTATTCAGAGGAGGCTGAATCTAAAGCTTGTGATTGGTTCAAAGTCTAGTGCTGGGATTGAGGGTGCGAGTGCTACATTTCCCCTAAGGTTGGTAGCCTGCATACAATATAAGGGAGGAAAAGTGGCTTGCTTTCTTCCTTTTTTGGTCTTATTGCTCTTGTTGTCTCCCTCAGTCCTAGGCTCTAAGAACTGTGCCACTTTTGCACTTGTTTTTTCAATCTTCTGCCGCTATAAACTCTGACCCATCTTCTGTGCCACCCTGTCTTACAGCCAGCTGAGTATGGACTGAAACCTCTACAAACTGTGAGCTAAAGAAACCTTTCCTCCTTTAACTTGGGGTGTTGGATATTTTGTCTCAGCAACAAGAGAAGTAACCAAAAAATTTATCATGAAAAAATTCACATCTATTTACAATGGGTGATGTTACTTTAAAAAAAAAAGTCCGTATGTTGAGAAACAGTTGAAGGCTAGTGAATCTCCCAAATATAGTCAGTGACAGGAACAGCATTTATATCATTCCAAAAAAAATTATTTGTTGTATCTCATTATGCCCTCATGAAATTATGAATATTAAGAATGTAAGATATAATCACTTAAAACAATTTAAAAAATAAGTCTTTGAGAGTTGTTATTGTCAACATAATTATATCTCAGAGACCATTGCTTTTAAAAATTTGAGAAGACAGTAGCATATAGACTCATTAACAATTACCTTCTTCGATATTGTGCATTTTGGCCTTGGGGTGTAGTTCAGTTGTAGAACATGTGTTTAGCAGCAAAAACACTTTGGGTTTACTCCTCACAATTACAAGGAAGAAAAACCTTTTCTTTAATCGTATTATTATACTCATTTAAAAGAAAAACACTGTAATAATGTAAAACTCCTCTATCAGTACCCACCAACCAACCCATTTCACCTAGAATGCTGTGTTAAAATTTGAAAAAGGTTAAGAAATACTGTCATATACAAAAGGTCTAAAAATCAAGTGCACAGTAATCATAATAAATGCAATTTAAAAATAATGAAAGACAAAGTCTACAAGCTTCCGGGTAGAAAAACAAAAAATAAAATAGAACGAAAAGCAAAATGGGTACTCTTAAAAAGTTAAAAGGTTCAGATGAATTTCAAACTCCCTAGCTCTGTGTGGAGAAAATAGGTATCCACATGTTGAAGAAGTGTAAATTGAGACTTATGAAAACAGAGTCATAAAAAAGCACTTGTTGAGAAGAGAATCATGAAATCAGAGATATGATTGCCTTGTTAAAAGAGAGACAGCTTTAATTAATAGAAAACTATAAAAGCAATCATTTGAACATAAAATACTTCGCTTCTAACCATAGCGTGTTACTGACTTGTCCTTGTGAATTAAAATGGTGAGAACATTCAATACTTGGAACCCATGGTGACAAACACAGAATTTCCTAGATAAATAACAACACTGAAGCAAGTTGAGAAATCTATTTAATTTGACCTTATTCTTTAGCATATTTTGCAGTTCCAATCTATTGTGTTCAGTCTGAGTCTGTATAAACATTAAGAGCTTCCGTTCTACTTCTAAGCAGCTGGAATTTTTTATTTTGGGTTCCACTGAACATTTTAATATGTCAAATATTGATAGTAATACTACTTACCTTACTAAATTGTTGTGATTAAATGAAATACAGCATTTAATTACTCAGAATAAAACAGCATTTACCCTGTATACTCAATAATGTAAGGAAATATTACTACAAAATTTCCTGACATTTAGGACATGACTGCCTCAATACCTTGTTTTGCTATAGAGATTTTCTTGATGTATCCAGATTTTTAGCTCCCTACCTATAACGTTTGCAAAAATTTTAAGATTGGTAATTGTTATGAGTTCAATATTTGTGTCTCCTCCAAAATTCATGTTGAAATCCAACCTTAATGAAAGAATAATATGAGACTTGACATTGGGAGGTGCTTATGATGGCTCAGAACTCACAGATGAGTTTAATGCCATATAAAAGATTTGGGGGGAATGCTCTTTACCATTTCCTCCCATTTTCCACGAGAGGATGCATCATTCATGGCATCAAGGTGCCTTGGTCATGGACTTTCCAACCTACATAACTATGAGAAATAAATTCCTGCTATTTATAAATTATTCAAACTCAGGTACTTTTTAAATCAGCACAAATGAACTAGCACAATGATAATTACATGAAATAATAAAATATACCATCATACTGCCTAGTGATGTTCAACTGCTTATTTTTATTAATGATTGAAGATGTAAAAAAAACACAGTGGATTTAGGTTTTTTCAGTTTTATTTTTTTCATTCAATATTCATGCTCAGCTCATCTTCAAACATTGATAGACATATGACTGTTTTGTTTCCTTCTGAAGTGATATAATGTAGTTCTTACTGTATTTCAACCTAAATACAATGAAATGCTATTTCTATTTGACAACTCATCTAAATAGGCAGATCAAATAAAAATATCCTGAGGCATATATCTATGTACACGTGGACATTTTATAAAAATTGGAGGCTACATCTGTGAAAGTGCAAATGGACTTAATAGAAATCTATATAAAATATGTGGAGTAGAGGTTATTGAGGAATTTTGTAAAGTTTATGCCACCTAAATTATAAAATAATTAAGGAAAGAATATCTGTATGCTATGAAAATAAAATTCTGGTTGCAGCCTACATGATTAACATGTAAAATCTGCTTTTTCTACATACCTACAAGTAACACTTTGAAAACTAAAACTTAAAAGCAATAGTATTTACAATAACAGACCAATGAATGAAATATTTAACTACTTATACACTGAAAACTAAAACATTATTAGCAGAAATTTAAAAAGATACCATAGGGACTCATCTCATGTTCATCAAATAATGTTTAATATTGTTCAGATGTCAAAATTACTAGAAGTGATCCATAGATTCAGTGAAGTACCTATGAAAAATTTCCACAGCAGTTTGTCAGAAACAAATACATTGATCATCAAGCTCATATATATTTACAAGGGACAAATAATATACAAATAAAACTTCAGAAAAGATGAACAAATTGAAAGATTCACTGTTAATGATTTTACAACTTACAGTAGGGGCTGGGGATTTAGCTCAGTGGTGCAGGAGCTTACCTTATAAATGTGAGGTCATGAGTTTGATCCCTGGTACCAAAACAATAATAATAATGAAAAGACTTACTATAAAACTGTAGTAATCGAAATTGTGCGGTACTGGAATAAAGGTAGAGAAAAATGGAGTAGAATTGAGTCCTAAACTCAAAATATATAGTCAATTGATTTTTATGAGGGTTAAAAATTCATTAGGGAGCAAAGAGTCTTTGATAAATACTGTTGACACAACTAGATGTTTACATGAAAGTCAATGAAGTTGAAACCCTACCTTACATCATGTATAAACTTGTCAATATGGAACAGTATTCTGAAGTACATGTTCAACACCTGGGATTTGACAATGAATTGTTAAATCTGACATGAAAGAAATAAGCAAAATAAAAAATTAGATAACTGACTTAATAAAAAATGAAAACCTTTTTATGAAAAAAACAATTTTCATCATACAACCAGGAAGAATCCTTCACTTTAATATCCTCACAAAATTATCACATATTTATAGCAATCAGTGAATGATTGTGTTTCCCATTTCTAACAGATATGCAAAATTTCATTAAATTTCATAAACAGACAATTATATCCACATTCTAATATTCCAGTACAGATTGTAGGTAATGCAGTCTACCATGTCTTAAAAGATGAAGATCAAAACAAAGTTCATGTGATCTATAAGACTGGTAGATTAATAGAAGAATTCATATTACCTAAATTCCTCCCTTTCTCTGATCCATTCTTCTTGTTATTGCAGAATTTTGTTCTATCTATAGTAATGAATCTACCCAACATCAACTGTTTCAACGTGAGACATTATTTTAAAAAGATATAAACACATATACAGCAAGAGATTTATAAATGTAAACCCAGTGAAATTACCTACTGAGAACTGAAGCTGAATCTGCTATCACCACAAAATTTTCTGAGGAAAAACTTGCCTTCTGTATTATTTTTTACTTTTTAAAGTGCCTAGCAAGACAGATTTTACTGGACTCACCACTATATAACAAAGTAAATATGAAATGATTGTAACTAATAGGAATAAAAAGTAAGTAATCCTAATGTCATCTAGTGTTACTGTGAGAGTTACATCACAAGTCAGGTTCAATTCTTAACCCTAGGCAATATTTTCTCCCAAACCGCCATTTATTTTATCTCCCTGGATGCCGCTAGTTGCTGGAATTCTTGTGTTCAAACTAATTTAGGAAATACTACACAGTGGACCAGATTCACAGGCCCTTTAAAGAAGACTTATAAACCTTCAGGAGGACACGGAGAATTCAAGAAGGTGTCATAAATATAAAGCCCTTCAAACATCAGACAGGAATAAAAATAAATGGGCAGGAAGGCAAGGAGTGCAGTGCTGGTGTGGCTTCATCTACTAGGGCCCTGGCAGCTTCAGAATGCAACCCGATCTCGACAAGTCTTTCCACAGAAGTTCCAAATCTGGGTTTTTAATTTAAAGCTTCATATTTATGCATATTGCATCAAATTTCAGAAAAAGAAAACTACGGTTTGAACACGGTCAAATTTTGCACCAATTCACGTTAACCTCATCTGGCAAACCCAGAATAAAGTGTGCAGTTGTCTTTTTTGTCCACAGACCCTCCTTCTGAGGACCTACTCGTTTCTAAACCTCTGCAGAGCAGTTGCAAAACAGTGATCTTTGAAAGCAAGAACCCTACCCTCCTCAACCATTATGGTGAGAGCAGCTGTGAATCAAATCGGAAATGAAATGAATATCCAGCCCTGTTAACTGTGCATGCAGAAGTGCTTCTCTTCTGACAATGCCAGCCACTTGTACATCAACACTTTTTAAAAAGCATACCTGTGACTGAAGCTATCTTTACAATAGCCTTTTTTATAGCTGTTTTGGTTAACCCAAAGACTTAAATAAGTAGCAAAAACATAACATTGGTATCTAGTCTATCTAAAGAGACCCTTCAGTAATAATTATAAATCTACAAGTGTTCTAGGACAATTTAGAAATTTTGAATTTTGGTTGAAACCAATGATAATAATTTTAAATTCTGTTACAGATGCAGTAGAACATTTGTAAGGTACAATTTCCCAATTCCTTCCCTTTTTCCTTGTTCCTTTCTGCCGTGACTCATTCTAAAATGTACTTCAGAGAGGCCGGCCCTGTATACCCCATGGCACAGGGATAGTATTTACAAACAGCATAAATGCAGTGAGTCATGTGGCAAGTCATTCACTTCTGTGGGCCCCTACCTGGTTCATACTCAGTACTATAACCTCATCTGACTGCTAAAACAGCCATGTGGATCCTGAGATCATGCAGAGCCGTGGGAAAACATACATAACTACCATGATGAAAGTGGACACATTTCTACTTCCTCATAAGGGAAATAAAAGCCTGCATTCTCATGATTTATACTTAGGGAACATACAAAAATGTCACAGTTGGAGTTACAATAGAAAAGCAAGAGGTACTCATGAAACACTCCCAAATGAAGTCTCACATTGGATATTTTGATTTTTAAATCCTATTGCTCTTGACAGTTGCAGTGGATTTGTTTCCTGTATTAGCCCTGATTACTTTCCTTGAGGGAGAGACAAATTATTGAGTATAAAGAAAAGACAAAACTCTGAGATGTTCATGTTTCACAGAGAGCCCTGGAAAGACTAGGCCAGTCTTAGTATAAAATATCAGGACTATATTAACACTGAATTTGACAATTTATGGCTTTGACCCTGACAGGTACTCTATCTTAAGAGCACTGATCTTTTGGAATGACAGATAAAAACTGATACAGAAAAAAATTGTTCCAGGATTGGAAAAGCAATAAACATGATGACGCCTGGTCACTGTCTTCTGCAGTCAAGGACTGAGCATACTGCCAGGCTTTACTCTGTGACATAAAGGTTATCCTTGATGGTGTTGGGTTTGTCTGCTCTGAGGCTTGCAGTTGCAAAGCTCAAATTTAAAGATGAGTCCAGGAAACCTGGCTCAGGATTCACAGCTTTTTGCTGATGAAACACTTTTTGATAATAATGAAAACCAAAATAATGAGCAAAATCAAGCCAGAAGGAAGGATTCCAATGGAGAGTCTTTCAGTGATCACCCATGGGTTCTGTGCTGGGAACTCTTGAGTTGATCATTATGCCAAGGGCCCTCTGAAGACTGTGTCACTCGGTCATCCCCATTTGCTGGGTTAGAGCCCAAGGAGGAGGTGATGGGATGAGGCTTTATTTCATGCAGTGTTGTAGCCTGAGTTTCTACAACTTGAGTTGGAAAAGGTTGAGTAGTTTCTGGCATAGCATTGAATGAAGTGGTTTTTATATTACTGAATGATTCCTGAACTTCAGTATGGCAACAGTACTTGCCACTGTCACTCACATTTACCTTTTAGATGGTCAAAGACACATCTCCTACACTAATCCTGCCCTGTAGGCAACAATGCCTGTCTTTCTGATAGCTGACCCAGTATCCAGTAAACCAGATAAGTGTATCAGAGCATTGAAAAAGGGGACCTCACACGGAGGAGATGCAGCGTCACTGACTGTCCCAACTCTGCATTCACTTGGGTAGAAAATACAGCACCTGACTGAAGTATTAGGAGGGCAAGTGATCGTATTGACCCCATGATATCTGCACAGGTCTTACTTCTCAGATTGCATCTTCTCCTTTCTCCCTGACTGTCAATCACGGGAGCCTGCTCAGTTAGTCAGGAGATGGTTGCTCAACTTCTCGATGGCAACCTTGGCTTCTCCTGGTCTGCTTGTTGCTCACCCTTTCTCCAAAGCTCTTGATCTCAAAATGAAAACTTTTGTGTATCAAAAGTCAGTTGAAAAAGTTGAAACAGCAGTGTTCAGAATGGCAGACATTATGCACAAATCATATGTCTAAGAAAATAATGTTCATAATTTACAAAGAACTCCAACTCAGTAGTAAAACAACAAAATAATTTGATAAAAGGACAAAAGACTCAACAGGCATTTTGCCAAACATGTACAAATGTCTAATAAACACTTGATAAAATTCTCAATATCATTCTTCATTTCGGAACTACAAATCAAAATCAGAAAAGGTCACTTTCCGTCCACTAGATGACCACCATAAGGAGGACAGAAAATAATAAGAGTAGGCAAAAATGTGGAAAATTGGAATGCTTATACATTCTTAGTGGAAAGAATAATGGTTCAACTACTGTAGAAAAGAGTTTGAAGACTGCTCAAAAAACTAAATGTAGAAGTACCATGTAATCCAGTTATTCTAATCCTAAGTATATACTGAAAATAGGGACTCAGATACTTGTATATTAGCATTCATTGCAGCCATAATTCACAATTGACAATAAGATACAAAAAGACGAACAAATTAATATGTCAATAACATGTTGTATATGAATCCAATGGAATACTATGCAACCATATAAAAGAATGAAGATCTTACATGTGGGTGAATGTTGAGAACACTATGCTGAGAGAAATAAGACACAAAATGACATAATTTGTGAAATAATGATGGTTGATGCCGCAACCCATGCGGCTCCTAAGGTTCTTGGGGTGAAGGACCATGAGAGGATGAGAAAATAAAGACAGAGACAAAGCTGGAGTCAGGTGGCGCCCTTATCCTCCTGATGGGAAGAAAGGAACTGGCCCCTCAATGTAGGGGCATTTATTTATACCTTTTAGCAACCTAATGTCATATGACACCCTGTTGTCCCTGCAACCCACCACTCAGACTGCCTTGGGGCAAGGCGTTCTCTAGGCTGAAGTAGCATCTTCACATGACTTGCCTAGGCTCTCTTTGTTCTTGAAATGATCTTGTCTAGATCATGCCCTAAGTCAATTTCCAGCTTCAACGGCTCCCAACAGGTTGATATGATCTATCTAGGTCAATTCACACAAACAGAAAATACACTACAAGATACTAACAGTTGGAGGAAAGGGACAATGGATTTTCTGTTTCATGAGTGCAGATTTTCTTTTCTAGGTAATAAAAATATTTTGGAAATAGTAATGATATTTGCACAAATTTGTGAATGTAATTAGTCTCACAGAATTTTACCCATAAAGTGGTTAAAATAATAGTGTTACACATGTTTTATCACAATAAAAATTTAAACAAGTCTGAAAACAAAAAATCTCAAAATTTGAGACTATGAAAATATGCAACATGGGAAAGACTAGAAGTAGATAAGAACAAGTTATTTTTACATGGAGTGAAGAGAAGGGCATTATAATCATTATTATATTTGCTATCAGTATGAGAATTTGATATCAGTAGAAGACTGCAATGGATCAAAAAGTTGTAAAAGAAAGCATGAAAAACAGACAAAAGTAAATTAGATGGTAGAAACAAAAATTAATACAACCACAATATGAATGTAAAAATGTTTACTGGCCAGGCCGAATGGCACACACCTTTAATCTCATCCCTGGGAGGCTTAGGCAAGAGGATTGCTGGGGATTTGAGGCCAGTCTAGGTTAAAAAGTGAATTCAAGGCCAGCCTGAACTGCATAGTGAGACCCTGTCTCAAAAAGACAAGAAAAGTTTAGTAAATAATTAACAGTTTATTATGAAATAAAATATCAAATTTCAAACATTTGTTCTCTCAAGAGACATTACAAAAGACAAAAATATAGGGATGAAAACAAATTGTCAATTACAAAGAAGAATAACAAAATTAGCAAATTTTAACATGAATAAAATAAAACTCAAAGCAAAATCATAAGTCACAAAGGTTTTTACTATCAGTAAAATAATGATTAAAATGTAATCATAGAAAATACATATGCAATTATTAATATTAATATTGCTTCCAATTAAATGCAGTGGCAAATGAAGATTTTTAGAATGAGTTATGCCCATAAAATAGTGAACAAGAGTGAATTCCTCCACATTCACAATATCTTAAATTTTGTTAAAATATTAACTTACTAAAAAGATATATTTTTGAAGACTCAGAGTATGTTATGTAAGGAAAGTATTATGAGCAGAAACAAATCAATTACTGTAAATGCATGTTTGCTTGCTTAAGGGTTTCATACAAGAATATATTGCTAAAGGATACACAGAAGTAATATTACAGGGTTCATCTAGTTTTATACATAAATTTAACTTTGGGATCAATAAATTTCTTTCACATTTGATGGACTATTCACACAGAAAGATCTTGTATAAGGCCACATAAATCTAATTCTATACTATATATCATACAAACGTTGTCTGACTCAATTCACTAAAATATCAATACAAAATAACTCTTCGAATTGAATAATAATATAAGAATCATGTGCCAACATTTGAAAATTGTGTACAGATTGATATTTAAGAAGAAAAATGCAGCTTCGAATACATTTGATCTACAAAAGAACAGATCAAAAAGAAGCCAATGAAAGAACAACTAACTTTGCTTTTAAGAATATGTGAATTCAGATGACTGGATGCTTCCAGGCAAACATGTAGAAATAAACTGAATACTTTAAGTGGATGACACAGCTGCAATAAAGATTTTTTCGAAAATTCCTCAGTTGCAAAAGCAATGAGAAAGAGTAAATCCTGAAGGAGAAAAAAGTGCTCAAATCGAGTTAATCCCCAAGGCAGTGTTACTTTCCTTAACTCCAAAGCATTCATTGTTTTTTTTTTTTTTTTGAGTTTTTATTTTACTAGTACATGTGTGAAGGACATCATGAGTACATGCATTTTGGGTAGTTGGTACCTATACATGACACATCTATTCCTCTTTATCTCCCTTTCCTCTTCCCCTCCTCCTGTGCATATAGGTTAGTAAACCTGCCTGGGGCTCTTGAAAACTGAAAGGGAGAAGGCTTACTAGCAACAAACTAGGACCGCTGAAATGCAGTACCTTAATGGGCAGTCAAGAAAATAACATACATCCAGCAAAAGACTAAATTAAATATCTCATAATAGCCTTGCCCCCATGAGTATTTTTCCTGCATTTCCATCATACTGGGCTTGCATGCAAATTTGTACTGTATTGCCAAGAATCTACAAACTCAAAATTTAGTTTAAAGAAGTCTCAGATTGGTAACATCCCCAGGCAGTCTTTTAAAGTAAAGTTAAATCCTTCCTGAAAGACTGCATAAACAACTTGACCTCAAAGAATTCCATTAATTGATTTCTAATAAAATTGAGTTCAGAGTAGAATCATCTAGGTTCCCAGTGTAGCTCAGAGCTAGAGCACTTGCCTAGCATGGTCCAACCCTAGATTCCAAGGTAATAATTTGACTTACAAAGACAGTAGATGTCAGGATTAGTACTTATACAGATTATGAAAACTCCAGGGAATGATTTTTGCCTCGTGTATTAAGGAAAATAAGCCAAGTAGATTTTTCTCAAATACCTTATCTTTTAATTAATTACCTTAAGTACACATATCTCACAGAAAATTTAGCAAAAATAAAACTCATCTATAGTTTTCCTATGCACAGATGAGGAACCTAATTTTTTATATAAATGTAGTGAAAATGGATTTCTAAGCAACATACCTGTTTATCTATCTATGTATCTTAAAATCTATGTAGAAACGTGCTATCAGTGGTTAGTTGAGTATTGTAAATATGCATAATCAATTTCTCCTTCATACCTGCTTTCTAATATTAGGTATAATGAAACTGAATTATTTTTAGTAACAGATGGAGCTATTTGATAAAAAGGAACAAGTATCAGTAAAACTAAATTAATATTGACAAAACAGCAGAAGAAATTACAAAGAAAAACAAAAATAGATTTGTGTTCATAGGAATGAGCAGCCTGTTTTTCCAGACATAGAGAACTATTTGCCAAACAGCAAATTAAGAGCAAAAGTCATAACGCATATATAGCATACTGTTAATGTATGAAGTAGTAACAAAATTAGTAAGAAAGCCTAAAGAACCTGAAAAAATCAGAGAAAACAAAATGAGTAGTTCCTAAGAAGGATTTGCCAATGGCTAATAATAACATATATTAAATAAACACAAATTTTAAATGCTGTTTTGTGACCAAAAATAACAAGATTAAAATAATTGTAATGATGTTAAAATTAGCCTAAAATGGATATCTATTCACTATTATTTATCTATTAGCACATTTTCATTACCTAGCAGAGTTAGTGTTAAAGTACATATAATGGATGAATTTACAGTATTCTTGCTTCACAATATTCCTTTGATGTTTATTTGGAACCGTAAAAAGATAAAGCAGAGCTAAATATACAGAATATGAAAAAGATTAAATGTGTTAATATATATCTTCAAGATAAACTATTATGTATTCCTTAAAATGATGATTACAAATAAGTCATTGAAAAATGAATAATTTATAATGTAAGCTAGATAGCATGATTATTTATACAGCATAATTTCAAATAGAAACCTGGAAAATTTGGTTGAAATTGGGTAATATGATAGTGCTGTTGTTTCTGACTGTGCTGTTCTCCTATTATCTGTTAACTATCTGGGCACCGTAAATATTAATCTAAGAGATTAAAAAAATTTGTTTGGAAACCTCATGCAGAAAATGTAATAATCCATGATCATTTAGCAATACTCTAGGCACGAGGCCATGAGAATATCTGCATACCTTCGGAAGTTGCCAAAAGAAGTTACTGAGCTGATGTCCTGGGTCGAACATAAAATGCACTTTAAAAATCAACATTTATAATATGTCTGTGACTGCAACTTTGTGTTGTGTGTGTGTGTGAGAGAGAGAGAGAGAGAGAGAGACAGAGACAGACACAGACACAGATACAGAGAGACAGAGAGAAACCCTAGAGCTGAACATTTCATACTTCACACAGATTCTATCCTACATCCAATCTTTTGTCCCTTGGTGAGTGATCATGTTTGATCTTTCAGATTTGTACTTCCACTGATTCATTAGTCGACTCTGGACTCATGATCTTGTTTCAGGTCAGATCCTGAAGAACTGAAACTAATTTCATTATTGTTACGGACCCTCCTCCAGTTTCATTCCCTAAGTATTTTTCATAGTGCTACATTTATAACTCTTACTACTACATCAAACATAGAACAGTGAAAAGGGTATTAGGACTTAAACACTGATAATAAAGTAACTTTCTAAAAAATTAAAATTTCACATACACATAAAAGTGTCCTTTTCTATTCCTTACTTCTATATTCTAAATGCCAAAATTGATCACAATTTTTTTTGTGCTGATTTCTTTTTCTGAGGGTCATCATAGGGGAAGGACGCCGCTGCTTCCAAGAAGGCAAGTAAAGCACAATGCAAAGTATTTTAGATGTTTAGCTCACCTTGGCTATGTTCATACGCAATAGTCTTTCTACCGGTGATTTTCCTCTGGGAAGTATGTGGAAAGCAGTTGCAGAGTCAGGAAGTTGACTGAACCAATGAATTTGTAACAGGTTTAAATGTCATAGGAGAGCAGGTTTCACTGAGACACAGTCGAAGAATTATGGAAGATTACAGTGATGTTCAGTGACACACTTACAAACCAGTGCAACACATGGGGTAAGTGAAAAAGTTCTTCGAGTATTTCCTCAATAGATTTTTCTCCTAGGACATCTATTTTGCTGCAAGCCTATCTGTAACTCTGAGATTCTGTCTTTTCACTCAGCAATTTAATTGCCGCACTACTCTCAATAAGGTTTGCTTCAAATGACTGTTTGTTAGAATGAGAATAAACGAATGAACACACGGAGAGACAATCATGTTTATCAAACCAAAAAGAAACAGAGGTTTGTTTTCTGACACAACAGCCCATGACATTTGTATGAATATGCCTGTAAGATACAAGACATAAAGAATGATAAAAGATGTTAATACTTTCACTGCTTTCACGTGAGCTTCTGTGTTGAAGTCTCTAAATCCTGTGACATTCACTCGCATTTGCTTGTGGTGTCTCCAAAGAGAAAAGATTAACAGAAAACATGTGATTACAGTTATAAGAAAGAAGAAAATGACACCCAGATTGATGAAAATCTGGCCAGTAATATACTCTCCATTACGTAGTTGGAACTGCCAGGAGATGTTCCTGGATTTAATTTTCGGATCATTAATTATCTTCACAACTTGTATAAAATTAGATAAAAATGACAGAAGCAGACATCCCGTCAGAAGGGTGAAAACAGTACTGATTCTTCTCTTCAACCAGAGAAATATGGAGTGAGAAAAATTTGCAATCTTCAGGAAATAGAAGATGCTGAGGCTTGTACTAAATGAGATGGTCAAATAATTGAAAATTATCCACAGGTAACAAATATAGTCAATGAGGTTACCAAAGATGTATATATCTGGAGGGAATATCTTCATATATCCATCTAAAATTAATATCAATATGAAACAAATTCTGGAAATAGCTAAGCCAGTGATTATGAAGCAAATCAGAGAGAACTTCTTCTTTTTAACATAGTCAATGCAGTTGACAAGTCCGATGAATCCATTCCCTAAAACCCCCAGGACTGACTCACTAGTTACAACAAAAAGGAGGAAGATTTCCACTGCACTTGGCATATCTTCCAATTCTCAGCTGCTGCTGTTATTAATCACCTGCTGCAGACTGAGGTATGTATGGAATGAGTGATGGAAAGATTATTCTCTTATTTTTCTTTAAGTCAAACTATATGCCAGGAATATCTGGTGATGAAATGAGAAGTATCTTTGTGGAGATCCCTCCAGTTACTCCTATAAAACTTAGCTAGACTAGAAAATATATGTACTGGCTGAATTCTGACTTACAGTTTGTTAAGATGCAAATGGAAGTTTCTGTTTCGTGCATTTAATTTGTCCTTCTGAGGTTACTTTGCATTTAATAAACAGACCTCAGGAGTACGAGAGTCAAACAAATCTACAGTATCCAGAACACATAACTGGACTTACTGTTTTTCATTATCAAATCATCATAATTTATGTTGTTTACAATGAAAGTTTAAATATATATTAAGAAAAATTAGCAGATAAAAGCAACAAGTAACTGTGGTCATTATAGACACTCTAAAATACTAACCTGTTTTGAAACTCCATTTCACTGTTATTTTTGATCTTTTTTTCTCTTTAAAATAAAAAAAAGTAAGCTCAACTATAAGTTGTGCTTTTATACTCACAGTCACTGCATCCACAAATGCAGATTATGTTGACCACTTTCAGTATGAAAAGCTCTTAGGAGTAGTTCCTTCATTTAGAAAAGCTCACTGATGACATCTATTCTCTCATTTTTTCAAAAGTATTTCCTGAGCGTCTAAATACCATGCTGTCTCCCATTCATGAGGGAATGTGTGGTAGACAGATTCCCAAGATTTTTGTGATTTGTAGAGCTTACATTTTACTGCAGGAAGCATGAAACATGCAAGCAACACAATATACTGGTTCTGAAGTTAAAAGTAAAATCTGACGTTTATTGAGCCTTTATTATGTTTCCAGCATTATGGTAAATGCTTGATGACCATTTTCTCATTTCTACTTCGCAATAAGCCTTTAAAATGAATACTATTTTTATCTTTATTTTTAAAACAAGCAAATGAATAAATAGAGATTTACAGAAAAGCAGTCTCTCCCATTTATATCAGCATGGCTCCCAAGGATATAGTCACACACAGGAAGATTGCAGTGAAAGTCCCACAAGGAAAAGAACAGGCAATGAATGATGGCAAAATAAAGCAACAAAAAAATGATCTGAGATTCACACAGACTGCACACACTGTAAAACTGACAGATCACAGAATGTGTAATACAGAGCATATGTAGGAATTGTTTAAAGAAATAAATGATATGATTCTCTGAAATCAAGAGATACAAAAGGAGGTGCTATCTTGAAAGCAGAGAACAGATTTCTCAACAACCCATATCTGGAATGCCTTGATCGAGGACTTCCAAGCTTTCAGAACTAGAAGGAAATCACTTTCTATGTCTTATAAATTGCATTACTCGGCCTAAAGTATCTTGTGATAGCAACACAAGTAGAATTGAAAGCCTTCTCACAGTAATTAATGAAAAGTAGATAAAGTATCAATAAGAATATAGACGATTTGCACAATACTTTTTTGATTGTTTTTTTTTTTTTTTTGGTACTAGGAAGTGAGCTCAGGACTGTGCACCTGCAAGGTTGAACAATATTTTGTAACAACTTAATCTAATCAACACAGAAAATTATATATAACTGAGAATATATATTTTTCTCATAACTACATGGGATTTTTGCCAAGGTAAGACTTTGATTTGTAAAATAATTTCTAATAAATATGTAATCTTTTAAATGGATGTTATAGTCTTTCATAAATCCCAACTTTCAACCAAAAGTGAAATGAATCAGTAAATTTTTCTAATCTACCTTCAGAGATGGAAGTGCCTGGGTTAGTAAGATTTCTGTTGCTGAGGCAAAATACCTGATACTTGCAACTTAAAGAAAAAAGGGTATATTTTGTTCACAATTTCAGAGGTTTCAGTTCATGGTCAGCTGGCTCCCAGGAACAAACATCATAGCAGAGGAGTACAGTGGAAAAAAACTGCTCACCTTGTGGCAGCCAGGAAATAGGGTGAGCAAGGAATAGCTAAAGAATGAGGCAGGGATCAGATACATTGCTCAAGGTCACATCCTGATAACCAACCCAGACATAGCATCCAGAGTGTGCTTTACTAATCTCCTAAGCATCTCTCAAGTCAAGGAAGTTGACAGTAATGATTAATCATTACGATGCCCCTCAAAACAACAAAGGATGGAAAGGAGGAAGGGAAGAAGGAAGGGAAGCTGGTAGAAAGTGAAAAGGAAAGGAAAAGAAAGAGAAATGGAAAAATCAAGGAGAAAGAGAAGGTGGAAAAAAAAGAAAAAGAAAGGGAGAGAAAGAGGAAGGAAAACCGAACCAAATACTTCATACTTCTTTTGTGTTTATAACTCCAGATGCGCTGCATTCTTTTTCTGTTTTTGTAAATTTTCTAACAAAATCAAACTTTGAAGGGAATTTTAATAAAATTATAATTCATGATGGATTTCATAAATTTAGGTTTACCTCTAAAGTTTCATATGTAGATTACATGTATATTTACTTAAATCTTCTTTGGTATTATGCATATACTGTTTCATAATTTAAAAAATAATAGTCCCTATTTATTAATTAAGGAGTTTGGTTTTCTTGGCTCTTTATACTTCTTATCACCTTCAGAAATGGAGAAAGAATTTTATGGAATATTTTCTAATCATTTCAATTGAAATGCAAGAACACTATTGATCTTTGAATATTTGTCTTGTATACAGTAACTTTGTTAAATTTTTCTACTAATATTAATACAGCTCTTTATTTCATATGCTTTAGTAGTTTTAGGAGTATTTTTATGGAGTTTGGTTTTCTTTTTATTTTCTGAGATAGAGTCTCACTACATAGTCAGGGTTATCCTCAAACTCACAGCAATCTTCCTGCCTTAGAGTCACGAGTGCTGAGATTATAGGCATATGCTCCCATATCTGGCTTCATTCCACTTCATTCCTGGAGTAAGAGACTGCTCTCTAAAATATGCAACTACAAGTGTACCCTTTTTATACATACCACACTCATCCTTGTGACATCATCATGAATGAAAGTATCTTTTTTCTTGCATCCTCACAAAGAAAGACACTAACCACTGTAAATTTTGGCCTACTCTATAGCTAAAAATGAAAATAATCCATTTTTTAAACTTGCTTGTGTTCATTTCCATTGAGACTTAAGATTTTTTTTACTTACTCATGAATTACTTCATAATGACCTACAGTGTCTTTATTCATGTTCACATTTTGTAAATTTTTGTGAGAAGTCACTCATAGTTTATGAAAATTAGTCTTTATTCTGCAATTATTCTCCCTTAGTTATGAACTACCTTTTAATTCTTTTGCTTTTGTCATTATCATTTTATATAGCAGATAGACTCTACAAATTTTTGTAGTTAAATACATGGTTCCAGCCTCTTTCTCTAGAATTCATAATATCTCTTCTTGAGATTAAATATAGATCTTTATTTTCTTTTCATCCTTTGAAGACAAACTGCAATATTTCTGCGCAACAAAAGATGGAAATCTTAAGAGACATTTTATACACATACACACACACAACACAAAAATAATTTTTTAAAATCAAAGACTTCCTTATTTGGACAAAGTACAAATTTTTAAAAATTCACTAACACTATCCACACCAAAGAAATTCTGGCTGTGATCAAGCTAGTGAAGATGAAGGCAAGTGAGGACTTTCTTCCTTTCTTTCTTTCTTTCTTTTTTTCTTTTTTTCTTTCTTCTTTCTTTGTTCTTTATTTTGGTACGATCCTGTAAATTCATTTGATCCATTCAATCAATTTATCATCAAAATTGTCTTATAAATTTTTCAATTGCTAACAGCAAAAAGATTCTTTCAGAGAAATTGTCTTATCTAAAGAAAGAAGTTCTCTGAACCTAATATATCTGCTGAGAGACTGAATTGCAGTTATCTGGTGGCAGACAGGATTATTTTCTTCTTTGGTTTCTGTTTGGATGCTGCTTTTTAATGAGAAGGTATTCAGGTCAGTTGTGAAATGGTGCTTTTGTCTAGAAAATAAAAGCTTACAAAATGATTTAAAGCCCAGATGTTATGCTTAACATTTTGAGGGGATATAGTTTTATATTTAAGATGACTAAAACACTAAACTTGGTGTTTGTTATTGGAAAAGGACACTAACATTTTACCATGACTTTAAAATTTTGTTTTTATCCAGATTCTTTATAATCTCATTCTCTCTCATTTGCCTTTCCTCCCTCTTTCCCTCCTTCCCCCTCCTTCCCTCCTTTCTCCTCTTTCCCTCCCTCCCTTTCTTCCTTCCTTCCTTTTTCAAATGGGGTATCACTATGTTGCCTAGGTTGGTCTTCAGCTCCTAAACTCACACAACTTTCCTGCCTCAGTATCCTGAGTGTCAGGATTAGAACCATGCAGTACTGTGCCTATTCTAAACTCCATGTAATTTCAATTTGCAATATTTTTTAAGGATCAGGACTCTCACATATCACACGACCCTTTTGTTCAGGAAACATTCCAAACCACTCTAAATTAGTCCATTTAAACCAATCAATTTGTAAAATGCTTCTGGCAAATGGTCCATGGTTCAAGTGTGGTATCAAATTCTGAGTTGTTCAGAAGAATGAAAGAAAGGATTTTTAAAATCAGTGGTTAAATAAGGTTTATCTGTCCAGCCAGACATCAGTAAAAAAAACAAATTCAGTTTCTATTGGCAGCAGTTCTTTACTCTCAAAGTTAAAAGCTGTAAGATAAAAACACCGTTCAAGAGAGTAAAGAAGAAAATAATCTGTGCTTTTGGTCATGTCATTGGGCCCTATTATTACCCTGGGTGGAACCCTCTCCTTCTTACACAGGCAGTTATATGAGATTATAACTTACTTACAGTCTTTATCAATTTGAGAAACAGTTTCTTTACTTGGAATCAAGAGATTCCTGATAAACATGCTTCTCCCAAAGTATTAGCAACTCAGGGACATTTCTAGGGACAGGTTCATGGTGCATACAAAACATCAGCTTGTTTCATGTTACCTTACGATATTAAGAATTAATCTATGTAATTACCTTTATGTGTGGAAATTTCACTCAGCATGTCAGGTTAGTATGAATTAGAAAATATCCTCTTTTCTCATCATTCAGCAATAGATATTAAACCATGAGGACTTCATATCATGATTATTTTCCTGATATAGGAAAAAAGTAGGAGAATATTTCTTTAAGTTATATAGCTTCAGTAAACATTTGTATGTGTTATGTTCCCTAATTTGAATATTTCCATTTTTCTCTGACTTCAGGATATTGTATTTTTGCATATTTACCAACATCTTCTGATTTTCTCTCTTCTCTTTTCAAACTTGTAGTGTTACACTCAAACTAAGATGCAAATGTCACATAATACCATACAGAGAATTTCCATTTTACCAAGAGCCAAATTTTTATGGAAAGTAGATAAGGCCTTCATGGTAATTGAACCTCATGTATCAGGCAATTACTTTGAAAAGGAAATTTTTTAAGTAACTTCCAAAAAAATCAGTGTTGATATATGCAAACACTTAGAAACAACCATGATAATTCTTTTAAAGATCCACTCTCATTATTTTCCTATGTGAATTTTACAATTTTTGTGTGTTTTATGGTAAAATACATAGAATATGTTGTTTTGCAATATTTTCTCAGCAAGAATTTTTATGGCAATAGTGTTCTTTAATATCATGTTCATTCAAGTCAATTATTTTTATTGAGTCCTTAACAACTTCTCTTTTATTGAAGTTTAAGAGGTTTCTAACTATAATGTAATTATATATACATATTATATATAATAAGGTGACTAACTTTAGGAGGCTAAGTCTTTGCTGTAAGATGCTGTCCTGTGGTTGCACTGTGCTTAGCAGCATCTTTGGGCCCTGTTCATAAGATGACAGCAGTATTTCCCTTAGTTATCAAAACCAAAAATGTTCACAGACATTTACCATTGGCCTGGGGTGAGGGGCAAAAAGCATCACCTCCAGTTTAGAAATAAAGACACACTGTGTTAACTATTACACTGATAGATAATTATACGTGCATTTGCAAGTATTATGCTTTGCTGCTTTCATTAAAGTTTTAAAATGTTAATAATAGGTCAAGAACTGTTTTCAGAGGAGTGCCTGCTGGCAAGCTTTAGGTCCTGAGTTTGATTCTCAGTACCAAAAACAAAACAAAACAACAAAAACAAAACACTGTGCTAGTAATAATCAAATTACATAATTCTAGAAACAACATATTACTGCTTTTAAAACTGACAATTTCAGCAGAAAAGAAACAGATGTCTAAATTCAATATTTAGTACATCAAAAAAGAAGTCCTGACAAATTTTGAGATCCATATGGAGACCATATTTATTATGTTAATAAGTAACACATAATTACAGTGGATAAGTGAGAATACGCAAATGGTAAAACTCTGACACATTCATAATAAAATACATTGTTTTACTTCTAAATATGCAGAGAACACAAAAATCATGCAAACAAGTAGCCCAGAAATAAGTTATTTTGATTTAAATGTTTTAACTCTGAGATAGAAGTTTTGGATAAAAGTACAGAAATGTGTTAGAGTGGAAAAATTAGGAAAAAAATGTCAAAAAGATAAATAAATGCTCATGTAGTCATATATTTAATATATTTCCAAACATTTTCTTAAACAATTACAAATCACATTTAAGAAAAGTTTATAATATTCATTCAATGACATTGCAGTCAGTGAAGATTTTAACCAACAATTATTTACTGGAATATATAATGTGCTTGAATCAAGAATATACACAAATTCACACAAGTCTTTTTCCCTCTTCCATACCCCCACTCCACCCCTCTTCTGGAATGGGAAAAAAAGAAGCAAGACATATCATGCACAAGTACAAATTCCCTATGAGAATGTTATTACATATCTGAAATGTACCAATAAAATTTTTTAAATGCAAAACAAAAAATAACTTCAATTGCACATATTCATGTTTATTCAGTTGACAACTGTAATATTATTGTCAAAGAATGCATTCTTAACGTTCATTGGTTTTTTGGAGGGTTCAGGTTGAGTTTTGACTTGCTGGTTATAACTATCAGTATTTTTGGATACTATCAATACCATTGGATACTAAGAAGCTAGATAAATTGTTTAGTATTAATTACCATCATATATCCAACAGTTCTTCTTTATTAATTTCTTATTCTTCTGGGTAATTATTTTCTGACCTTTGATCTATAAAATTAATCATTACATATCACAGCATATTGGTTAAAAATTCAGTTGTCAGGTGTTTTGTTTCACTAATTTCCCCTATTTCAATTCTCTCTTTGTTCTGAACTGCTTGTTGTTTGCCTTTTTTTTTTGTAAATTTCTCTTTATATCCTTATTATCATTATATCATCTCACATTTTCCCTCTTTTTCATAGAATTCTTTTCTTGAATTTGATGGAAGAATATCTAGAAAATATTTTGTAATATCAACCTCTGTTTCCTCCAGTGACTCTTCTTTAAAACTATATTCTTTACTTTAGGTGTACTAAGAATATTCCCAGTGCCAAGTATTGTTTTGCTCCTGCTTAAGATCCTTTTAGTTATTTTTTACTTCACTTATTCATTCTTAAGGATCAACCTGGAGACCAGGGCTGAAAGTCCCCCTAAAATGATGAATGGCTTCATTATCTTATTTTTTACTTTACATGAATTTTTAATGTTTGTCTTCTCAAGCTGGAAGGTAAGGACTTCCTCCAAGATGGCCACCCAGATAACACCGTGACAGGGAGGCTCCCTGAATATACCATAAAAATGCTGGAATATAAACTAATATAATAACAGAGAGAAGGAAAAAAGAGGGAGATGGGTCCTCTGGACCCAAGAAGAATCTAAAACGAGAACTGTAGCCCACGGAAAGAGTAAAAGAATGAAATAAAGGTGGAGACCAGCAGCACCTCTGTCCTGAGCAGAATCCAATCAGCACTGTGACCCGAGATGAGAAGGTACGATCCAGGTACTCTTGATATGCGGTGGAGTTGCCGGTAGAATTGCGGTGTGGCGGCACGGCAGAAATGACAGTTGACCGTGGAGCAAGGTGGTCACGAGTGGGTGAGTGAGTGAACCCAGCGGCCCCCAGCCCCCCACCCCTGAGGGAGAGCGAGGGACAGCGATCTTGAGACCAGAACTGCACCTAATTAGGCACGGTTCCTGGAAGGCCATGGCGGAAATGGCGCGGGTTCCCTGGGGGTGATAGAGGAGGTTTGGCGGATGGCCCTGTACAGTTTATCAGACAGTGGCCCCATCCTCTTGTGCACCGCAGTAGACATTCACGGAGCAGAAACAGGCTTGGGAGAGGCAGTGGACCAACACGGCCTCACTGGCGAGCCCAGGAAAATGCCAAGATGGAAAGGCAGAGGGCGCTCTCCAGACTCTGATACAAGCAGAACCAATTCCGGGGACACTAATGCTGAAATGGTCGGGAGTCCAAAAATTAAACTCTCAGAGGAGTTGACAACAGAAGTGGGGAGACAACTCCACGAAGCTATGAAAGAAATTAAAGCAGCACTGTTAACCCAACTGAGAATTGAAATGAAACTCATAATCGGTGAATCGCTAAGCGCCTCTAAAGGAAACATAGCAGGAAAGGTGGAGGATGAAAAATCAAAGGAAATTGAGAATGAAACAAATAAAGAATTAGAACACATTAATCAGATTCAGAGAGACTACCAGGACATCAAAGACTCCCATGAAAGTTGGTAGAACCAATTGAAGGAAACTAAGGATAGACTTTCAAATCTGGAAGAAAGAATGAAAACCTGGGAAAAAGAAAGGAGAGACTTTCTCAAGATAATTAGAAATCTGGAAGTGGAAGTGCAACGGCTGCAAGACAACCCAAGGAAACATAACTTATGAATAAAAGGTGTGAGTGAAAAAGCAGGGGTCAATACAAATCAAATTAAAAGACTATTTACAGAAATAATTTCAGAAAATTTCCCAAGCATGGGAACAGGAAGAGACTTTCAGATAACTGAAGCATATAGAACTCCAGCTAAACTTGACCAAAATAGGCCTACACCCAGACATGTAATAATCAAGATTCCAGAAATCCAACACAAAAACATGATATTAAAAGCTATTAGAGAAAAGAGACAGATTACCTACAAAGGAAGGCCCATCAGAATCACGACAGACTTCTCAACACAAATCATCAGGTCAAGAAGAGCTTGGAGTGAAATATTTCAAGCCCTGAAGGAAAATGACTTCCAACCCAGATTAATGTACCCTGCAAAATTATCTTTTAAAATCAACGGAGAAACAAGATACTTCCACGACAAAGAACAACTAAAAGAATTTATGACACGGCCTGAGTGGTGCAGGCACAGATCAGGAAGCAAGTATGGACTGCCTTCCGGGGTCCTGACCTCGGAGGAGAACGAGGGCCCCTCCCTCACGGGGCCCACCCGGCCGCCCGGCCTGAGCGGCGCAGGCACAGATCAGGAAGCAAGTATGGACTGCCTTCCGGGGTCCTGACCTCAGAGGAGAACGAGAGGGCCCCTCCCTCACGGGGCCCGCCTGTGCTGCCCGGCCTGAGTGGCACTGGCGCGCGGGCTTGGAATCAGGGACAAACACTACACGCCCCGCCCCCCCGTCAGCAAGCTGCTGTTTTGGAGGTCTGGCTAAATTGATAGCAACCAGGGAACATCAACTAACTTTTGTTTTGTAGATTTGGCCAGGTCTCTGGTCAGCAACCCAAGCATCTCTTTACAGTGGGAAACGTAGCATGTATGGGGGATTCTCTTCTGTCTTGTCTTTTATTATTAATAAAATATTAAAAAAAAA
>RJWM01018172.1:0-41502 GCA_004363535.1 Dasyprocta punctata | reverse complement strand
GCATGGGTAAAAAACATGTGGTATTTTTATACAATGGAGTACTACTCACCCACGAAGAAGGATAAACTAGAGACTTTTATAGGTAAATGAATACAACTTGAGACCATATTCATAAGTGAAATAAATAAGACACACGTGTAAACGTCATATTGTTTCACTAGTGTGAGAAGCTGAATGAAACAACATATATATGTATATAAAAAACTAGTTAAAATAGTTATACTACTGATTTTCTGAGTTCAGTGACAAGAAAGATTTGTGCTGGTATTGTTTAGACAATTGAATGAAGATGTTTTGTGCTCTGGATGAATAATTTGGGGGAGACAACATGTAGTGTATGTACCCTGATTGATGTGTTTTGAAATTTTGTTTTAGTTTTTCTTTTTTTTTTTTTTTTGTCTTTCTCCTCGAAACAAAATGGATTTGAAAATAATAATAATACTAATAATAATAATAAAAGTCTCATATTTATCACATAAAAATTTTTTAAAAAATAAACTTACTGAAGAGGCTACAAGTATCTCACAAATCTTAACTCTCAAGTAATTCCAAAATCACCTCAACTCTTTCCTCACTGGAGCACTGATGAATTCTCTAGTCAAGCAAATAATCAGAGTTGGGGGAAAGTTGTTCACTAATCTTTGCTTCAGGCTTCCGATGTCCAGATGAGAATCCCTTGTTCTTTTCTCCACAGCAAGCTACGTCACTCCTTCCTGTTTCTCTGCAAGGTATTCTATGACTTTGCGCTGCTGCTTACAGCAGCAAAGGATTCTTTGTCTCTCTCTAGACAGTTACTCCATGTTCTGACATTAAAATACAAAGTTTCAACCAACATCATTTTTAAAACCTTAGGTGTTTGTGTTACACTAATGAAGAGATCATGCAAATGTAGGAAGTCAGGGCAGATGACCCTCAACATAAAAGTTTGATAGGAAATATGTCTGCTGCAAATGCAAACTCCACTCTTGTGTCCATGCAGTAGGGAGGGGTCTTAAATGAGCCTTTCTATGTTTTGAACAAGAAAAAGTAAATTCTACTCTGGATACCAACTAAGACCGAAAGCCCTGAGTTTTACCTCTTCGCAGGCAGAGGAAGGCTAACAACCTCCACCACCAACCAAAACTACCCACCACTCTGTATTCTCTTACATTTGCATTTCAGAATAAAACTTCCACATTCTCCATCTGTAAAATACAGATGAGAATGCTTACACTTAGCTCCAGGTACAAAGATGTCTACCTCATAGTAAACATCACTGGAAGTCAAGAACTTCATTTTCCATGGTCAGCCTAAATAGATGTTTTGCAACCAGTAGCAGCCACAGCAGACTTTTCTATTCAGCTCCAATATCTAAACAGTTCACTATCAGAAAGCAGAATTAAAAGATGAATAAAATTAGGACATTAGCCCAACTAACATATAGGTTATAAACTGCTAATAACTAGCACACTACTTCCCAGTATCTAAGCAAAACAGGTAATTTTGGGCAAATTTTTAAACCTCCTCGAGGAGAGATACAGGGCAAGCAGAAAGTCTTAATCACAGATGCCAACCCTGGAGATGCATTTGATAGCAAAGTCTTTCTCCTTCATGCATGCATTAGTGTGGCAGCCAGAAGAGAAGCAGATTTTTCCTATGGGCGGAAACCATATGCTTCTGTGTAACAGCAGATATAAAATTCAACTCCTCTGTCACAGCCTGCTCTGTTCAATTCTCTTTCCAGCATCCTCATTTCGGAGAAGTTCCCAGGTATGAGCTAACTGCAGACCCCTCGTTTCTCTGCTCTGTATCCAAGAGCGTTGCTGTTTAAGGAAGAGAGGTTGCTCGGGCACGTCTCCATTCAACTTAATGGATCCATAGAGTGGTTATTTAAATAGGCTGTGCTCCAGGTTTGTCTGGGATGCCGATAAAACAGATGACAGAATCTCCATCTCTCTTGAATCCCCTTTTTTTGGTCAGGAGGAGACAAGCATTTTTTGAAGGGAAAAAAATACATATATATATCACAGCAAAAGCTTTTGTGAGACCTGTCTATAAACTAACTAAGAATGAGTAAGTATGAAAGCTAGGTAGGGAAGGCTGTCTTTCTGACAAGCAGTCATTATTTGGAAGTGCATTCATGTCACCAGACAGGAGTTATATGCTTATGACTGAGAAATGATGTTCTTGGTACAGTTTACTTTTCCTCGAAAAAGTGTGCTAATTAACTTGGGAAAATTTATTCCGTATCTTTGATCCTAAATTCAATCCTCCCCCAATTTATTTTGCTGCAGATTAATTTGCCCGAGGACAAGCTCTTTAACAGATTACCCTCACAAGTTTGAAGGAGAGGAATTGGATATTAGCAGGCAGTCCTTTTCTATTGAAAGTCTGATCTGACGACTTCCTCCTCCTGAGGCTAGAGTGATTCCTCTCAGCTTTACAAAAATTCAACAGAGGGTTCTCCTTCAGATGCCGAGGTTTGGGACCAAGATGTGTCGTAAAAAAAACTTTTCAAGCAAAACATCTTATTTTAGCAGTGCCATGCAAGGAACCAGTTTGAAGATTACTGCTTTGGGTATTTCATTGCTTTCTATTTTTCACATTTGTTTGATTTTGCATTAATGGAGACCCCAGCCCCTTTATACTAAACTACACTTCTAATCTTTTTAAAATTCCTTTTAATTTTGAAACAGGGTCTCACCAAGTCACTAAGTTGACGAAACTGGGCTTAAACTTGATTTTCTTGCCTCAGCCTCGCACTGAGATTACAGGCATGTGATATCACAGCCAGCTAAGATTACAGTTTTTATGACATTGCCCCACACCTGTGCTTGTGTAGCTGCTATTAGGTGCCACAATCTCTGAACCTTAATTTGTTCCCATCCTTTACACCAAACTCTTTAACAGCAAAGTTTCAAAAAGTTGATTCTCAGTAGCATTTACTGCCTTATTAACCTTAAAATCCACAAGATATGAACATAGCTATTTTTTATTTATTCACAGACTCATAAAGATTTTTAACCACTTTGGTAATTCGGGGAAAAATGTCTTTTCCCCAAATTAGCAAGTAAATGGAATAAAAATGCATTTTTTTAACCATCCCTAACCCTCCTCATTGTACATAACCTGAAGTTTGTAACAGAACAGCAATGTCCCCACTCCCACAGCACACACAACCATGTCTTAGAAGGCAACAGCATTAAAAACTAGGTACGATTTCTTAAAGAATATAGCAAACAAATTTGCAAAAAGTAGGACTGAGGATGTGCCTTAGTGGTGGAGCATTTACCTGCTATGTGTAATCCCCTGGATTTGATCCCTATTGCTAAAAAATAAATAAAAACAAAGTGTTCTAACTGGAACAAGCTGACAGTTCTGTAGGACTATGGCACGATGAACAGAAACCCTACAACCTCCCCCTCCCCTCTTCTCTGTACTTCCATGAGTGTCCTAAAATGCCACCCATCAAATAGTGCGTGATTTTAAATGAGCAAATTCTTCTAGTGGAAACAACTTTTGCTAAAGTTCTTGACCATTCTGAAATTCTAGAAGTATTAGGAATCACATGAAGATTGTTTTTCCTTTCTACAGTATTAGGTGCATAGGACCTCAAATGTAGAATTTTGCCTATAATGTTAAGGGTTTATAAATCCCAGGTCAAGAAATGCAACTCCAGTGTCAGTTGCTTTAATCAGATGTTTTCTCCCAGTATAAAACATAAGCATATTGGCAGACAAGGTGTAGGTAAGGAATAAGGTTCAGGAACATTCCAGGAGCAAAAGACAGGTGCTGTAGAGAAGTGATATGGAAAAAAGAAACTACTTCTTACATTTCTTAGAAACAACTGGGCATACATGTAATGTGCATTTTAAAAGGTTCTGTGGTTAGCTATGATTATGATAGTACATACCTTATGACAATATTAAGTGGAAGAAAAGTTTCTGGGCAGTCACATGAAACTTTGGCAAAATAGCTTTTTTTTTTTTGATTTCTGGTTTTTGAGCTAAATCACAAGCAGTCAGAACACAATCCTATCATTGGGACTAGACAAGAAAAATGTATGAAGTAATTGCTGCATGTGCTAACAGTCTGTGCATCTTAACAGGGATAGATTAATTGACAGGGAAGATACTGAACACCTTTACTGTACCTCATATTTCTAAATAGTTGTTCTGATTGGAAAGGTGGTGGTAATAGTAGCAGCACAGGGTGCTGAATTTGATCTCTGAAGGGAAGTTTCTGCAGGTACAGCAAAATATCATATTTGCATGCTTTAGGATAAATTGCAGAGGGTCATAAATCCCGTTCTTTCTATTTTTTTTTATTTCCTCAGACACAAAAAGATTACACTGAAAGACATTTAAAATCAGAGAGCTTTAATGAAGATAAAGGTTCCTGGGAAGTTATGCCCAAGAACCCACATCACAGCATTAACTCTTATCTTTAAACTCAGGTCAGTCCTGTTCTCATGTTGTCTAAATGTACCAGGATCTTTTACTTTTTCTTTTTTTTTTCTTCTTCTTCTTTTTTTTTTTTCTTTAAAGATTTAGACTTTTGAAAAGAATTTTATGTTCAAAGCACAGTGCACTGCAACTCTGCCAGCTTGTGATATGTTCCACCTTCCCCCGGCCAGTGGAGACTGAGGACTTTTCAAGACAGAATGAGTTCGATATGTGAAGAGAGAATGAAAGAAAAATCCAGAGAGGCTCAGAGCAGCGGCTGCCCTCACTGAGAACTGTTGCTGAGAATTCAGAGGAGAAGGAAATGATGTGCCACAAATAGAAATTCTACAAAGGAGAAAAACCAAGACTCCTTCTGCCTTGTGAAATTCCAACCCATGCTGGTTGGAAGTAAGGTCCGTGGTGATAAATACAAAAGGATAAATACAGAAGGGCGGAAAATTAAGAGAAATCTAAGCAAAATGGGGAGCAATTTTCACAAACTGACAAGCTCTATTTGACTTTGGTAACCATTGGGAAATGGAGATAGTCAAAAGGAATGGATATGCTAAGAGAAAAGGCTATCAAGACACACATGTCACGGAGGTGTCACATTGACTTAGACAAACTATAATCTTTTTCCCTTTAAAAAAAAAACATTGATAGAGTGGGTAGTTTGATATCCACTCTGAAACTATCAATTTAACAGCCACTGAAGCACGGAGTAACGAGATGTCAGAGTTTTCCAGTCAGACTTCAGGCTTGTTGAAAGTTCCCACCCATGAAAGAACTGGAAATTGAAGGAGGAAGAGATGAATAGATGATTAAAAAAAAAAAATACAAAGAACACATATGAGACTGATCTTTGCAAGCAAGGAAAGTCTATGAAAAAGAATAAAAAAATCTACCATGTTCCTAGCCATAATTAAAAGAGATGCTAATCAAGACTACATTTAGAGGAACAAAACTTGTATTTTCTTCCTCTCTGAGCTGAAATTGCTTGTGTCTATGTATAACTATACTTCTTAGATTTTATTTGAGATTTAGAATCATAAAATGCTATAGAATCTGTTCTTTAGATCAGGAAGTGATAGGCAGGTGGTAAAAAGTAGGTTAAATAGCCCCTGGAAATGCAAGAAAAAGCTCTAAAAAGAACCTTGCTATTTTTGCAAATGGGCTACTCTTGGTCATCATGTGGCAAATCTCAAGTAGGGCTGGCTGGTACAGTGATCGGGCTGGGCAGTGACAGAGCCTCTGACCTAGTTACATAATTATAACCACACTGTAATGCTCTCAAAGAGAAAGTAACAAAGAGAGATAAATCAGGTATCCAGAGAAATAGCTTGAGTACTTGGATCATAAAATGCCCAGAAGGAGTAGGTATCTGGGTGAAAGAATATTCCAGGCAAAAGGAACAACCAATTCAAAGACCCTCAAGAGATAGAACACCTGGCATGGTTGCAAGGGGAGGAGGGAGAGTGTTTAACTGGAGCAGAAGTAAGAATGGGCAGAATCAAAGGAAAGGGAATCGCAGAAAAAATCAAACTGGGAGGGGGCAGATCATGACAGGCTTTGTAAATCCTTGTCAGAACCTTAGCTTTTACTCTGGGTAAAATGGAAAAATTATCTCAAGGTTTTATGCAGAAGAAAGCTAAGATCTGACATACAGTTCAAAGCATATTATTCTGGCTTGCTCTATTAAAAACCTACTTTAGAGGATAAGGGTAGAAACTGGAAATCCAATTAAGAATCTATTAAGCAATCCCAGGCTAGGAATGATGGCAGCTCAGACTGTAGGAGGTGGTGGCCCCAAGTCTTAGGACAGTACTTGGCAAAGGAGCAAAGTCAATTTGCAAAACCACTGGGGAATATTTCTGTGTAAGATTTAGCATACATAGTGCCAGTGTTTTTTTTTTCCTTAGAGACCTTTCCAGCCCAAAACAGAACTTTCTTTTCTGCCTCTTTCAGTACCATGGAAATGTCTGGAGTCTTTATTTCAAGACCCTAAGTGCCTGGCTCTTTGGACCTCACCGGGTGACACCAAAGGTCCTCATTTTCCATCCCTCTTAGCCACTGCTTACCTCTGCCCCAGCATGCTAAGCTTCGCATTTTATTTCAAATGACTCTTCCACCTTCTGACCCCCTGACTTTTTTTCTCACCACAGTGCTGCTCACAGTGCATCCTGTTGACTCACCTTTCACTTTCTCCTCGTTTTCCTAGGTCTGGTGTTAGCAGGGACTGCATCTTAATCACACTGCGCTTCTCTCCATGGACTTCCCTGGAGCTGGCCCTTGAATTCTGTGTCTTTGCTCAGCGATCAGTCTTAGTTGGGGCACACTTGCCTAGACCTGCTGATCCTGCTGCAGTGGAGGGTCAGGATGCCAGCATTCATTAATTCTTTCTCTGCTTTCTTCCCCATATGTTTCTTTGTCTGCTTTCTTTCTCTTGTCTTAAAAATGATCTTGAATTCTTTTTCCCCTTTCTTTTTTTCTTTCAGTTCCTGACAGCTTCTGCTCATTCATGTTTCCAACCTCAAAAGTATATTTGTTAACCTTCATCCTGACTTTTCTTTACAAGAACTTGACTTCCCTATTCACCCACAAGCAATTGCCAATGTGGCTAGATAAGGTAGTGTCTGCATCCAGCTCTTCTGAATACCTCTTATCAACACCAGGAGCCCTTAAAAATGAGGCAGCTCATAACACTGCCTCTCTTCACTTAAAGGCAGGTGTTCTGCCCATCAATAGTATCATTCTTAAATTCCCAGAAGAGGATTAAGGACAATACAATAATATTTTATCTAGAACTTTACAATAGGCAATGTCACCTTTCCAGAAAGCAGTTTCAAACTAGGGAGGCTATAGAGAGATCCCTAGGAAACCAAAATATGTCACAAACCCCGGGCACTAAAGCTGAGGTACTTGAGTCATAAGAAAGCCACATGGCGTTTCATCATTAACCATTTCTGCTTGTTTTCCACATAATTCTAAAGAGGGTAATCTGATTTCCAATTTCATGGTTAATTAGAAACACCAAATTTGAAAGAGGGACATAGAGTACCAAAAAGTTACAGCAGTGAAAAGGTAGAGTATATAGTCTGGAAGGCAAAGCAGCCATAAAACTTACAATTGAAACGGCACAGAAGTGTGAAGCTTGTAAGTTACAGAGCCCTGTACCAGTGAAGCATAGCTCAGGTGTGAGATGCAGTGTTTTGTTAACATGAACACATGAGGAAGAGGAGAAAGGAGACTAGGATGCTGGAGAATTGGGACAGCAGAGGGACTGAGTTGCTGCATGAGGGGCCTTTGTGGCTGAGAAATAATACAAGGACTCACACAAGCTTCATTTATCCTGCAGCTACACCTTCTGCACTCCTTTCTGGGCCCAATGAATTCACACCTGATTTCAGGGTCCAGAGGTAAGAAAAAAATTAAAGTGGCCTGCAGGGGACACAGTGTGTCACTCACTTTGTTAGGCCAGGCAGGAATAAGGGCACCAATAACTGCTACCAGCATAGTATACCATGACCTCCTTCACTAAATGCTGTACTTACCTCTTCTAACACAGTCAGTACTCACTGAGAATCTACTGAGCACTGCCTCACAAGCTTCACCAAGGTAACAGCATTTGATCTTCCTGTAATCTGTATGGGAGATACTGTTGTCTCCACCTTATAGAAGGAGGAACTAATGTCTTCTGTGGAAAAAAGTTAATGCTGAAACTCAGTACAACATACTACCCCAAAGTACAGATAAACACAGCACCAACTCATTTCAGCAGCTCCCAAATTCCTTGATTGTCCCAATTCAAAATACATTTTTTAAATCCTTTGATAGTGCCAAAACTACATACTTTTTTAAAGTTTCCTACTGTTCTGTTGGTTATAAAAATGATCCAAGTCCAAACACCATATACAGGAGTTCAGGATTAGATCACAGAATTACAAAGAGTTGCTCAACATGGCTGAACTACAATTTACCTATCTCTAAGTAATTCGTAGTTAGCTACTCATGAATTAAGCATTTTTGGTGAGAAATTTTCTACAGTATAAATCTAGACTGTCCTCCAAAGGCCCATATGTCAATAGGTATGCCCCAGCCTGTGATACTATTGAGACGTATGAGCCCTTTAAAGGGTGGAGCCTCGTGAGCAGTGGCTGATGGTAAACACTTATATGGGGCATCAGGACTCTGGCCCCTTCTTTCTCTCTTTTTGCTACCTGACCATCATGAGTTGAGCATATTTTTCTACTACAGAGTTGTGCCAAGATATACTGTCTCAGCATGGGCCCAAAGCAACAGGCCCAACTGATTGGAAACTCTGAAACTGTAGCCCAAAGTAAACCTTTCCTCTTTTTTAATTATCTGGTATTTTGTTGCAGTAACAGAAAGCTAACATATAAATTCTTTTCAGATGGTTTTCAAATGATCTAGCATAGATGAGAACATGACATAAAGATGGTTTATCTTCCCTGACTGGTTTGATGACCAGTCTGGCTTTGTTCGCATGCTAATGATGGCCAAAATCAGTCAAAAGAGTTGTGACAGTTAAGGTAGAGTTTCAACTTAATTGATTGGGATCCACTCCAGAAATTGGTAGGATACACTGCTAGGGATACCTGAGTGGACCTTGGAGGCATGGCCATAGGATTTCTGTGTGGTCCCTTGCTCTTTCCACTCTGGCACTCTTCCCCTGCTTTATTTCCCAGTCACCATGAACTAACCACCTTTGCTCTGCCAACCTCTTCTACAATAATATCTCTGCCTTGGAGGCAGCCAATCATGGACTGAAACTGTGATTCAACCTGTCCTCTTTTAAATTGTGAGTGTTTGGTATTGTGCCTCAGCAGTGAGAAAGATGACTAACACGACAGTGAAAGCACTCACTCTGCCACCATTATGCCAACTGTCAGTCTCCCATCAAAGAGTTTTCTCAGAGGCACTTTAATGATACCAGTTGATTGGTTGATGTAAGTACTAGGAGGGACACAGGGAAAAATCTGGCTGTACACAAATTTTAATAGATTCCTGCATGTGCTCCATGTAACCATATTTGAGCATTTCCTATATTCCAGTCTAGAAATTACATCGTGGGTGATTACCCAGTTAGTCAGTGTCTACATTCTTCTTAGCAGTCTTTTTATGTTCTTCTACTGTAATGGATACTGTGTCCAGCCTTCTGGGAAGTTTTCTCTGGTTAAATCAGCAATTATTCACATTTCTGCAGAGCAGCTGTTTTCTTCACAGTCTGACCTTAAGTCATATCCACAAAAAATATTGTTACCAAGTTTTTGGAGGGAGTAGAAGACTAGCTAATGGATTCACCTTCTTGACATCATAAATTATGTCCATTTTGTTACACATGAGAGAAGTATGGAAAACTTTCCCAAAGTCTGTTGTAGAAGAGTGGTCAATACAAAGCGGTACTGCATAATGCAGATGCTATTTCCCTCTGCCCATAATATATAGTGACGAATCATACATTTTAACCAATCCCATAAACCACAAAGAAATGCTTCCTGATCCATCAAAACTGCCCATGAATGATAACTGAAACTCCTTATTTAAACATTGTAATCATGAATATGGAGGGGAAAAAAAAGAATAAAGAAATATAGCAGGGTCTTGCATCTTAAGTACCAATTAACCCATTTGACAAATATTTATTAAGGAATTATTGTGCTATTAGGAATTAGATTGCAGGCCTGGGCAAAAGAGGTAAGAGAGATGAATCAATAATTGGGTAGCAGCCAGATCCCATCAGGAACGCAGAAAACCTACCAGATATTTCCACAAAACTTTCAGTGTAGGAAGTTGATAACATGGTGTAGAAAGACTATAAAGTCCCTCTAAAGGGGAGACTGAGGTAACATAAGGTTAAGAATTACAGGAAGCAATGCACCTTCAGGTTGGGGAAACATGAAGAATTTAGAAACCAAAGGTGGAGCTCCTCAGAGCTGGGTTCTAATATTTGAGAAGGGACTCCACTCCACAAAGTTCAAGGAGGGGCTAAGAGCTGGAGTACAGATGGCTGAGAAGACCCTGCATTGTAGCTGCTGATGCTTCTAAGAAACACCATGATGCATGCATCAGAGGAATTAAAACCTGCAGGCTCAAACCAACTGTGATCTGATAGGCTGATGTGCTAGGATTATCACTTTTAGGAACACGAAGAAAACAAGAAGAAACAACTTCCGTTTTGTTCCTCTACCCTGCAGTCTCTCCTCTTGATGTCCCTGATAGAACCTAACAGGGCACAGCTAAAAAACAGATGAATGGTTACAGGCCCAGTCCCAACTTCCCAGAGTAGAATGATAAAGGTATTGAGTGACAGTCAATGGCTTACTAACTGGTACACGTGTTTTCTATTTTCAAATCCAGTAGGGAAGATAAAATGTGCAAATAAAAATTTAAAATTTGTAAGTAACCTAACAGTTGTATAGAAAATATTTAAGTCCCTATGAAGAAAACATTTTTTCCACAGAAAGAAATCAGAAAAAAAAAAAAACTTTATGGAAGGATGGATTTTCATATCATCCTTGAAACAGAATAATGTTTGAATAAAATGAGAGAGGACAAAGGAAACTTCAGCCAGATGATACAGTATAGCATGGTCAGATACAGGTAGCATGGTCAGAAATCACAGAGAACCACAGATTGATAAGCATGTTGGAAAGATTATTGCATGGGGCTTTGAATTTCAGGTTAAAGAATGTTCTTAACACTTTGATCACTTGACCTTGACCAATTGTTTGAATTCCAGGTGACAGGATTCAAATTTAGTGAGGAAACCTGTGCATCTCTTTTGCAGAAGAATAAAATCTTCAGGAAAAAGCAGATTGTATGGCCCCTCAAAAATCACATTTGTGACTTTGTAATTCTCCATACTGCTTTGCAATGCCAAACTTTCTAGGAGCAGCCAGTAAATTAAAGACAGTTTCGTAGACTCAGTGTGGTGTTTAGACAATTTGGAGTTCATTTTTGGCATGGTCTATAGGTGGAGATTTTCCATTTAAACCTCTGCCCAGCTGTTGTGTGTGCAATGCTTTAAATGACATACCGGTTGTGTAACAGAGTCACCTGTCATTCCTAAACATGAACAAAAATATCATCAGTTCCATGAGTAAAAATATTTTTCCCAGTTACGGGGGCAACTGAAAATTAACTTTATATGATATGCTATTAAATATAAATTAACTATAAATTTGGAGGTATCAAAGACAGAATCAACATGAATTTGGAGTTACTCATTTGAATCCATGCTTTACAGAGTGTTGTGTAGGTAAATTGGCTTGAAAGTAAGGAAGAAAAAGGCCTGATAGTTTTGTAATGCTGGCTGATATCTATGATGTAAATACTCCCATCACATCCAAATGCAAGCCATTAATCTGAGGACACTGACTGAGGAATTGGGCGGAGGTTGAAAACTCAGCTTTGTGAAAGCAGGAAGTGCTGGTTCCAGCACAGCACAGGTAGGTGGAGGAAGAAATGATGACATGCAATGGATTGCAAGGAGCATAGAAATAAAAATTAAAATTTAAACTGAGAGGAAACAGTTGCAGGAGCTCACAGGGTTTGCCAAAATATTATAACCCTGTGGAAAACAATGATCATGGGAGAAAAGGGGGGAAAAAAGTGACCAAAAATATCAAGGCATGGTCAGTTGTCTACTGAGATCCAGTATGGTGAATTACTTGACCTACTTTATGAAGAATGAGAATTTTACCCTTCCATAGTTGATCCTAATATTTCTGTGTAGACTTGGGAAAATAAATTGTATCAGTTAAAACTTCTGAGGCTAAGACAAGTGAATTTTATATGAGAAATGAAGCATATGCATAGCTACCATTCTTTATTTCAGAGTTCAAATGTTTTCCCCATGACTTTGAGCAATGTACCATTTCTTTGTATTGAGTAGGTTAATAATACAAATAAACTTAGTCTGTAACATTTCTGATGCATGGTGTGACAGTCCTATGTAGCCCATTGCTAATGGCCTTGTTCACAAGCCTTAGTCTGGTAAAATATTTAATTCATCCATAAAAATGACTGCATTAAAAATTGAATTAATAATGATTAAAATTAAGTATTAACCATTCAATTAAATTTAAAAATAAATCCAGGGACTTTTAATTTTCCTTATGGAGAAAAACAAACAGTGTTAATAAGCTTGACAAATATTTAATAAATATTTAACTCCCATTCATATTCTATATGGGGAAGAAAAAAGTTAAAATTTCATATCAGATGTTATAAAACTGTCTGTGGCTGAGCTTTTACAATGTCCTTGAGCTGAACTAGAGTGCTGATGGAAAATAAACTTGTGTTTTCAATCAAAGACAAGGCATATAAACCAGAGCCAGGAGTTGGTGCGCATTTTCATGAAGTGGATGAGGTCTAATCATTTAACACGGTTTCGCATGGAAAGCAAAGAATTGAGGTGCTAGCAAGTTATTAACTATGCAGCATATTCCCCTCAAATATAAATGTGGGAGTGCACACAGGAGAAGCAGCAGCCTCTGCTGCAGCCACAAAGATAGGAGCTGAGGACTGACTCCTGCCCTGCAAACAATGCAGCATCCCAGCCTTGCGTTTGGAGAATCATCTCATGCTTACTCTGCCACCTTGTGTGATGCACACACATTACAGGATAAAACATCTTTGGATTCTTGTTGCATGAGCCTTTGACATGCTTTTCTTCCTCCTCCTCCTCTTCCTCCTCTTCTTAAAAAATTATGTTCATATCTATATCAAAAATTTCAAGGGCCGCTTCCACTGAATCATTTGTGTAGCTGAAAGGGAGTGATTTGACTTCTGAGATATCTTATCTCAGGAGTATTCGCTCATTATGTAAGTAAGGGCACAAAGTCCACATAGTCTGGTTCAATAAATACACAAGGAAAAGACAGGCCTGCTCCGGCAGGCTCAGATGATACTCTAGGCACTATGCAGGCAAAAATGAGGTAGAGCAGGGAGGGCCACCATGCTTGCTTGCAGTCTCTAAGAAAGTGGTGTGGGGTAACTGTCCCTATTATCCCACCTGCCTCATCAGGTGTGCAGACATCGAGGCCAGTTGCCACATAGCTTCACTATTTTAGTATCTATGCTTAGTAACCACAGCAGGCATTGGGAACAAGAATTTCAAGTAACTTCCCTGACCCTGCTGACTCAACATAAGAGCATGAACCTATGGAAGTTAGAGGCACCATGAACTACTGAGCCTGCTGAGCTAGGGCATCCCTGGATCACCCAGACTACCCAAGCTGGACAAATCTTCAGTGATAGCAGGACCGTGTTTAGCCTGGATATGAATAGTCACCATTCTGCCCTATTTGGGCAAGGGAATCATACTACATATATTCTGTTTCAAAAGTTCAAGTCAAATTTAATTCTTGGCATGTCTGATTCCTATTAACACTATCTTAAATTCTACCACACTAGAGTAATGGTTGTGTAAATCACAATACTTGGAAAATGCAATCATTTCTAATGATGTCACTTTCCCCTGTAAGTGCTGTATATGCTGATAAAATTGCTCTTTTGATTCTATATCTAAAATCTCACTGTCAAAGGAAACATAAAATGATCCTTTATATATAGAAAGCATTCCCCTGAGGAAGCTTGTCCCTGCAGAGAAAAGGTCCCATCTCTGGCAATCTTCAATCCTGTGTTTGAATCTTGGATCTCCCCCTCAAACAAATCTCTCGAACTGATCTCACCTGTACTCTCAGCATGCAAAGGAGAGACGACGATAGGCATAGTGGCACACACCCGTAACTCAAGCCCTGTCAGAGGCTGAAGTAGAAAGGCTAGGATATAGCTCAGTGCCTAAGCCTTAGTAAAGGCAGAAAAGAGAGAAAGAGAGGCAGGGAAGGAAGAGAGGGAAGAGGAGGAGAGGGAAGGGGAAGGGAGAGTTTAAGTCAGGGTTTGCAAGGGAAATGATTTAATACTGGATACATAATTTATAAGATTATTTTATAATATTCACCTAAAGAGTCAAAATGCAAGAGTACAGGAGATCTGTCCACACACTAGAGACCCAAAGAATACAGCTGAGGGCCTGGATCCCACAGCAATGTCCTGCAGAAGTCCAGATGAAGACCTAAAGCCTATGACAAAGTCCTCCACTAGTCTAGCTAGAGGACTAGAGCCCATGACAATGTCTCATGCAAGTCTATTTCAAAGATCTGTATTGGGAAGGCACAAAAGTCAGTGGTGGAAGCTAAACGTCTGCACCAGTGGAATAAAGGATCTGAGCCAGCAGGTTGAGGGATCTGCACTGGAGCCAGGAAGCGATGATTAAGCTAAGGACCAGAGCTTTTCCTAAAGGATCCGCAGTCATCACCATAGACAGCAAGGACTCAAGCTCCTCAGATGATGTGAACGATGGAGTTAATATGAGGAAAACCAGCTTGACAAGCTTCTACAGGAGGATCAACAGTATACTCCAGTTCTGTTTTTATGCTGTTGGCAACAATCCTCCAGTGGGTCTTCCACACCTAGAACCATGCTGATTCAGTTCAGGGAATGTTACAAGTTGATCATTAGTTAATCCACTGCATAAAGAGAAGGAAAGAGAAGGGAAGGGAAGGGAAGGGAAGGGAAGGGAAGGGAAGGGAAGGGAAGGGAGGGGAAGGCAAAGCAAGGCAAGGCAAGGCAAGAGGAACAGAGACAGAGAGACAAAGACAGAGAATAATGCCTACCTTAGAAGATGCTGTGAGAATTAGCAGTAACATTGGCAAAATGTCCAGCATATATGAGGCATATAATTAGGTAACTACTCCTTATACTATAAGGAGCATTTAGCCAAATGTGGTTAGTAAAGGAATTGCAGAGAAAAGCAGAGAGAGAAATTTAGTACGCAATATTCCAGAGACTAAATTACATGCTTACATATTATACTTTGATATGTCTGAGAACATAATTACTTTTCTACCAATTAAATTAGTATTACTTATTGACAAGAGTTTAACAGGATATTATACTACTTTATATTACGTTATGTTTCATAGTGCAATGAAGTTCACTTTCTGGAATTCCTCACTTCATATTTAACAGCATCATCACTGTTAACTTACTGTATTTTCCATAATTCTTACTGCTTGTGGCAGAAGAAACAAAGTTGCTTCACTTCAGAGAGGATGAAGCTGCCACCAAACATGATAAATTCATATTAGTCCCGCTGAACACGTGAAGGGTGCAGAAAGTGGTTTTCATAAATGAAAGCGGCAGTGAGACCTGAGCTTTGTTTGCATCTGGAGTGACCATGACAGTCTCAGCCCAGGGCGCGCACTACCTTTGTCCACTTCAAGTAGCAGACACCCTGTAACCTCAGGGCCAATGACCACCCAGGCCAGATACTGGACCCTCCCTTGGGATTGGGGCACCCTCTGGTTCCCCAATCAGGTCCTAGTACAGCTTGCAGGAGGACATTTCCTTAGCCTCCTACATCACAAAGAGAACTTTCTGAGTGTCCCAGATCACACCAGCTATCGCTCCTTTCTATACCCACCTAGATTATTATGGACCCTTCAGGAAAAAATATCTCCTCCAAGACAGCTTTCTTAACTTCAGAATCTCAAGTGAACATGAATTTCACCAGCAATTTTTAGAGTGTCTAAGAGTTGTCATTCTTCTTTGAACTGTAGGGACAAGGTGAGTGCTGCTTACCCCCTTCGGTCCCTTGGGAGTCTGTCCCTCATGGACAAGAACCCTGTCTTCATCACTGCACCTCAGCCTCAGGGACTGTTCTGCATGCACTGTACCTACAGTGTCCAAGCCACAAGCACATCTGTTGCTTGAATGGCTAAATGAATGAGCAAGCCCCTGTAGTAGACACATCACTTACCAATAATTATCAAGGGTTAAACTTTTATGCTCAGTAGAGTACTCTTATTTTGCCTAATCTTCTAGAATGACATCTAGTGATCTTTTAAATAGTTTCTGCTGCCTGCTTCTATATTTGTTATCATCCCTTTCTTTCCTGTCAAAAATCCTTGTTATATTTAACTAGGATCTTAAAAGAAATTTAGCATCTCCTGATCAGCATCTTTTAATTAGCATATTGAGCTTCCCTGAATGTCGGGGTAAATTGCAGTATTCACTGAAGCTACTAATACTGACAGAATTGGAAAACACTAGAATATTAAAACAACTGGTGCAAATCAAAAATCAATTTCTAGAGAACCCTTACAAGACAGGAAAACAAGAAATAATGACCAGGAAAAATTATTTCTGTTCACTTGAGAGACATGTTTGAATTCTTATGCAAAATGATTAATTTTTTTTAGAAACCCATGAGGCTTCAATACTGTATGCCTACTAATTTAGCGAAGCACTTAATGACATGTGAAGTGCTGAAAACACTGCCTAACACATAGCAAGTAAGCAGCCAAACACATTATCAAAGGAGAATTTTTTTTAACACACAAATTTTTAGGAAGATCACAACCACTAAATAACAGGAAGAGATGCTAGACCCATTTTAAAATCACAAATTGTGATTTAGTTGGTGTTTCCTGATTTAGTTGGTGCTTGTATTCCTATGAGGAGACACCTAACCCTGCCTCCATTTCTACCAAAAAAAAAAAAAAATTAGAATCAGAAAAAAAAAATGTGCTTAGATTTTAAGGATTTGTACAAAATAAAGTGAAGGATTTCACAAATGTACAGATGAATCAATACTATAACAGGCCATCTAGGATGACTGAAAGATCTGTTTCTTTTTCCTTTCTTTTTTGGCAGTTAGGAGAGTATTCATTGCAAATAATAATAAGAGAAAGTGCTCCAGTCACCAGGTGGGCATTCCAAATGGAAGTCCAAATTTTCTTCTTTGTTCTGTTCTTTTTTTTATTTTAAAGTAAAAAAATAAAAATGATGATACAGAATTTCAAAACAAAATAATAGGAGATTAACAAGTTAATATATTGCATGCTGCTATCTTCAAAGCAGTTGCTCAGATTTTAAGATATAGGCATAAAAAATGATCAAACAGTGAAAGCACAAAGCAGTCTTTTTGATGAGCTAACAGAGATTAGTAGTATAATTATCTATCATATATATACATATATATGTATATATAATCTTCTCGCTTCTTTCTCTTCTCCTTTCCCCCATCCCAGTTGTTCTTTCCTTTTGAGCAGTTTCCTTCCCTTTCACTTTCACAATATCTATTGTACTCTTTGTGTCTTATTTGCTCTTTCAGTTTTTTACACTAGGGAGACAACGTGATTTTTACACAAGTGAGTCTGATTTATTTCACTTATGAGTATGATCTCAAGTTGCATCCATTTAACTATAAAAGCCTTGAGTTTATCCTTCTTTATAACTGAATAGTACTCTATTACATAAAAATACCACATCTTTTTTATCCATTCCTCAACTGATGGGCATTTGCGTTGCTTCTGAGATTTAGCTATTACAAATTGTGCTGCTATAAACATGGGTGCACATATATTGCTATGGTAAGATGTTTTCAATTCTCCTAGGAAAATACCCAGAAGGGGAATAGTTGGATCAAATGGGACCTCCAACCCTAGTTTTTTGAGGAATCTCCACACTGAATATGAGCATTTGTCTTTGCTGAACCACTTCTGCATTTTTCTTGTCTATCTTACTCTTTTGTTTTGTTTTGTTTTGTTTTGTTTTTGTTTTTGTTTTTTTTGGTACTGAGGCTCAAACTCATGACATTGTGCTTGTTAGGCAGGTGCTTATGCCCCTGAGCTAAGTCCCCGTCTATCTCACTCTTATAAGCAAGACACCACATCATAGTATCTTCAGAAAAGATGCTTGAGAAAGCAAGATGGTGTATTTCAAATGTTTCCTGCCACAGGAATACAGCAGGCCAACACAGCAGCTATACCCAATCACACTCGCTCTCCAGATTGAGACTCAGCCAGCCAGAAAGCCAAGAAGATAGATCTAAGCATCATTCATTATTGAAAAAGAATAGATTTTTTTAGATTTACAATAAAGATCAGTGGATTAAGATCATTTAGGACTTGTCAGATTTGACAATGCCACTTTAATTTATATAGAAGTAAATGTCAATTTGCATAGCAGCTAAAATTCTAGAGGAGTGGTTCTTAAAGGGCAGCCCGAGGGCAGCAGCATCAGAATCACCTGCTGACATGGTGGAAATGCTGATTCTCAGGTCCACACAGATCTACAGGATCAGAAATGAAAGGCAGAAGCTATGTTCACAAGATTTCCAGGTTGTTTTACTGTCTGCGAGTGCTGAGAACCTCTATTCAAAGGCAATGATACTCAATTGTTGTAGGAACTATGTTTGTACTGATCCTTAGCCAGAAAAATCATAGTAAATAATTTTTCCACTTTGTTCTCCTACAATAAAACATTCCAGTTCAGAAATTAAGTGTCAGGAAGAAGTAAAGGATAAAAGTGAAATGATTGCATGGTTGAAATGGATGAATGATTCTCTGTGATGTAAGAAGACATAGAAGATACAGGAAAGCTCAAAGAATGGTCACATGATTTACAATTAAGATATGATGCTTATATTATTAAATATGAGCTTCTACTATATTATAGATAATACATAGTTAGATAGACATCCCTGATGATAGATAAATCTTAAAATTAAATAACCTACTAAACATTGAAATTATTTTGGGAAAAGACAACACGGTATGCTCTTGTTTCTTGACTGTATGCTATTAGTTTAGCAACTGACACAGAATTTTATAAGCTAAACATGAGACAGTTAGCATTCCATTTATGCTGCACATTGTTACTGAATATGGCTGATTTTGTTTTCCCTACCCCACTCATAATGAAAAGCTATACATGATTCCCAAGTCAAATACTGACACTAAAACCAAAACATACATGTATAGCTACACAGACAGACAGAACACATTTCTTAAACATAACACTAAAACTAAAAGCAATGGTTTATTAAAAGTAAACTCCATTCACTGGAATCAAATAGAACTGTCTTCTTAAAAATAACTGGGGTAATGAAGAAATCAATCTGCAAAATCAAAAGCAATTTTCTATGTGTTTATGATAGAATCTGAAGGCTACGCTCAGCATGTCTGAAGTAAAATACGTAAGTTATGCAGATTAATTATCCCTTATCCAAGATGCTTGGACTCAGAAGTCTTCAGATTTCAGATTTGCATATGCATAGTAAGATATCTTTGGAATGAGAGCAAAGTCTAAACCAGAGACTCATATGTCTTTCATATATTGTACTTGTGCATACACCATATATGCATGGCCTGAAGGAAATTTTATGTAGTATTTTTGGTGCACCAGCACTTTCACTGTGATTTGTCTCATGAAATCTAATGTGAAATATTTCACTTGTGGTGTCATATTGGTTCTTGTCTTGGCTACTTTTCTTTCGTTGCTGGGACAAAATACCTGGCATCCCAAATGAAGTAAGCAAAGGTTTATTTAGCTTACAGTCTGTGGAAGTTTCAGTCCATAATCAGCTGGCTCCCAGGCAGGGTGGCATGGCACCAGAGCAACACTTCAAGGCAGAAGCCAGCAAAAGCAGCCAGAGCAAAAATGGGGGAGAGAAAGCCTCTTTTCTTTCCTTATATTGTGCCCAGACCACCCCCTGCCCCACCCCAGGGGGAGTACAGCCCTCACAAAATCTCTGTGCCCTCCTCTTGCACAGGATGATGATATTTACAAAGTAAAGATCCTGGCTGCCAGCTGTCTTGTTTAAACTTGTAAACTTCTCAGATTAACACAATGTATCAACCATAACAGTGCTCAAAACGTTTCAAATTTTAGACCACTTCAGATTTCAGATTTCCAGATTAGCAACTATCTGGAGCATTGAAATAAACCATATCCTCCAGAGCAGCTGAAATTAAAGAATAATAAAATGTCTGAAGGAGAGACATTTCTTTTGCAAATAGCTGATTATACAGAACCTGCCAAACTTAAGTGACGGCCACAGGAGCAGACCCTGTAAACCACAGGTGTTTGCACATTTATTGGGAAGTAATTGCTCACAGGGTGGTTCTACCTGGAGAGGTCCAGCATCCAAGAGGGCAGCAAGTTCAATGTTTGTCCTGCATAGACGCTTGCCCTTCTCAGACCTCCATCCTCAGAGCAACCTCTTACCCTGGCCCATACTTTGTCAGTATTCTCTTGATAGGTTTGAGTTAAAAAATTACAGAATACCAAGGTATAAGACAGTGTTTCTTCTTCTTTTAGTTTTTTATTTAATGTAATGTCAAGGATAGTCTCTGTATCACTCATTTGGTGTATAGCACTCTGTGTATGGTGGGGGATCTTGATGATCTGAATCTTTTAGATTCTGCACCTGTCAAGACTGGTTTGTCAGTAGGATTGGACACAAAAAGGTTTTGCCTACAGACTGGACTCACAGGGAAGTAATTCCAACAAGAGTAAAATAATAAGAGTATGTATGGATCTGCTCTTATTACTTTCCTAAGACAGGTATCATATTCTATAGGGATTTAGCCTTCCTAAAATCTTAACTTGGTTACAAAGTACGAAAGTTTCCTCAAACTTATTTAAGGAGGTATTTCTATCAGAAGAAAAAACAAGCAAAATTTCAAAATAGAAAACCAGCATTACATAATAGACTGCACACTCTGGAGCCAGATCCACGGAGTTTTATGTTTTGTCTCTCTGTGCCTTGGTTTCCACATCTGTACAGGGAAAACAATGTTTATGTCGCATGCTCTTTTTCAAGATTTATTTGATTAATATTCACCAAATGCTTAAAGGTATGCTTGGAAGACAGTAATTGCTTTACTAATATTTGTTAAATAAATGCAAAGTGGATTTAACAGATACTATATAGGTTATATCATTCCCCCCGCTATGAACAGATAAGTCATGATTTTAGAAGGGGCTCAGTGATTTCAGCATATATTGCTTCTAAACAATTATCTTTACCTATTAGACTTAGCAATAAAAGAAAAAATGTAATGACAGATATACAATTTTCAAGCTTATTTCAGAGATCTTTCCTGCAATCATCAATAGGGAAGTTTATTTAGATATATATGATAATAACATACATTAAACTTTATTGAATTCATGAATCTACTTACAGGCAAATCTATGGTCATGTGTCCTTATTGGTTAAAAAATAAAAAAGGAAAATAATCAAACTTAAATATCAAGAAATTCATATTTAAGAAAACAAAAATGTTATTTACAAATGTGAGTTTGATTTGTATTACTTATAAGTTGTCTCCATTTACCTATAAAAGCCTCAAGTTTATCCTTCTAAGATAATAATATGCAATACATAATATATTAACTAGTGTTAATTTCCTACTATTTTTTGACATTCTGCATCATTTTTATCCTTTTATTTGTGTTGCTTTTTAAAATAAAAAAAAGTAAAAGAAAAAGGAGACAAAAGCAACCAAGAAGAACAAAATGAGAACATAAAAGACTATTGTGGACAATGTTCTAAAATCATAAAATATAGTATGAATAATGAAAAGAGAAGAAATTAAGGAATCTTAATGAAGTAGACAATTTTTTGGAAAAAATATTAATTACTGAATTTGATAACAACAAAAAGAAAACCTAATAAGAGCAACACTTGGGAAATTATTGATAGAGTTATTAAAGAACATTCCTTATAATAGGCTTTAGCACATTAACCAGTGAAATATTTCAACCATTCAAGGAAAAAAGAATTCCCATGTTGTATATAAAAAGTTATTGTATTGAGCAAAAGATAGAAAAACACTCACATCAGTTTTTAGGAAATACATATCCTTGCTACCAAAATCTAACAAAGTTAATCCAAGAGTGAAAATTGTAGACAAATATCACTTATGAACAGAGATGTTAAAATCCTAAGTATGATAAAATATTACTAGAGTGAATTCATACTGTATTAAAAAAATAGTGCACTAATTTCAGGTAGGTTTTATCCCAGGATTTTTAAAAGTGTTCAATACTGAGAAAATTTTCATTATATCCCTATCAGTGGTCTGAATAACAAAAACTAAATGATTCAATAAAATTTAAGAAACATTTAATGTTCATTCCTGTTAATATCTTTAAAAAAGAAATAAATGTCCAGTTCCTTAACAATACCAATAAAATCTTTTCTAAACTATTCTCGTTATATTTCATGGGGGATATATTATATTATTTTTTCCCAAATGAGAGTTCCTAAAAACACTGTCCTTTAATTGTTGATAGGTGTCTTCCTTTAAAAAGGGGTAGGGTGGGTTAAAGAGTAGGAAATGCAGAGTTGAATAGAGATAAACATTTCTAACAATAAAACTTCCTGGAAACATTAATACAGTAGTGTGCTACCACCAAAGCTAGAAAAACAAGAGACTAACTGAATGTCTTGTCTCTTTTTCAAAGTACTATGACTTGTCATATTTAAAACATTGAAGATTGCATCATAAGCAATGGTTATAATGAAATACAAAATCTAAGGAAGCTATAAGCCTGGATGTATAATGTAATAACTAAAGGGGAAACCCTACATGCCTAGAAAAAAGACTGAAAGGAAACATACCAAAATTCTGGTAATCTTTTGTTAGAGTGGTAACTTTATAAACAGTATGTTTTCTCATTTCCTATTTATTAGAAATGTAGTTATATTAGTTTTATCAAAAGAGAGATAAGCCCATAAGTTGACAAAGGAATAAAGGCATTGTAACCATCAAGAATAAACTGCAGAGAAAGGAAGGCGCATAGCTGAGTTTAATGCAAATTGTATTTCTTTCACTAGTCCTTGTATGTACTTTTCACAATTAAGAACTAAATATGTGGTGATTAAAGTATATCTTTAGCTCTTTCTGTTTAGTTCTTTGCTAACTCAGTGCTCACCAAACAACTTTGAACAAGAAACAAAAAAAACCTTATCTGATTGAAATTACAAGGGAGACAGGAAAAATACAGTATCTATTTTTAAATTTGGTTTCAGTATTGTATTGTATTGATTTTATAATGTCCAGAGCAGCTAAATGCAACAAACATAATATGCCACACAATATACTGTGTGAAGTTACTTTGGTCATCACCCAAATTTCAGAAAAGAGGTAGGGGACATAGAGACACTATCAAAGAAAATTGATTTTTTACAGCTAATAACCTGTGCTTGGTGGCAGAACGTAGAATCAAAATCACCATTCTGTGTTCAGATAATTTCCCCAGCCTTCCCTGCTGCTTCTCCGACACTCCCACGGCTCTCCATCTGCTGCCAGCCACCTCCTGCGCCCAGACACTCTGATGACCACACAAGTCGGGTTCAAAATATGACCCAGTAATTTGTGTTGCATCTTTGATCCTCAGTTCTGTTTCCACTGTGATACAAAGATTAAAGTCTCAGGAAGGGAAAAGTGATGACATACCTTTCAGGGAAATTGAATTTTTCCTACTAGAGGTGAGAACACTTAAGAGGACACTTTATCCCCAATACAACATTTCCCCTACTTTAGGAAAACAGTTTGGCTAGGAATTCAACTCCCAGCTCTCCTCTCTAGCAAAACTATTTATTACTATGTGAACCTTCTCTTGGGGGTAGATAAAAACGCCTAACACCATTAAACCCTAGAGAACAGTCTTAACATCTGGATTAATCCACCATAAAATGCTAAGAAACACTTGAAGCACATGCAGATGCTGGAGTTCCCTTGAGTAGAAATAACCTCAAATACCCACAGTACAGGGATTGCTCTGAGAAGAGCCAAGTGAAATTGCCCATGAGGTTTTTATGTTGCTTCCACTCTTTATTTAATGTTTCATTCATTAGCAGTCATCGAGCAATGCTGGTCAAGCAGAGACAGAGTCACAGAACAATAAGAGACAGTTCACACGAGAGGGTTGTGGGTGGAGTGCCATTTATATAGAGCACTGAATCCCAAGTCCCTGCTGAAGAAAGATCAAGACAGTGTGAAAGTTGGGGATAGGGCTCAATGGTGCAAGTGCCAGCCTGGCAAGCACAAGGTCCTGAGTTTTATTCCTGGCAAAAAAAAAAATAAAAATAAGAAAAATTGACAGTCTAAGATCATATTTCAATAAGCCTTTTTACTTTGTCTTTCAAAACCAAATGATCCAATAAATTTAACAATGAATCAATTTGATGCTCAAAACTGGACTGGACAATGGGGAAAATAATAATGAGCTTAAGTAACATAATCACTTCATGAGTTTCAGATTTTGGTATACAAATGAAATGGGGTGTAGACTATAAGAGTCAAAGGAGAAGCAAATAGAAACTGTGGATTGAACTGAAGCCAAAAAGATTTTTTAATTTACTTTTTGAAGATTCAGTATTATCAGAAGGAAATTAGCCTGTGATTACCAATAGGAGTAGAAGTATTCTGATAAAAAGAGTAATAATCAAATTTATTAGTGGAAAGTACCAATTATAAACTTCTAAATTCATTAATATTTATTCAAGTAACTTCTGAATAATCATTATTTTTTAATTTCCACTCAAATTGTATTTGCATCCTCTTTTTTCTTTTCCTTCCTTCCTCCTCTGATTGCTGTGCCTTCCCTGGACTCATTCCCACCACCTCTAGACCAAGACTCCCACCGTTGAGGCTAATATCACCCAGTGTGGCTCTGAGATAAGCAGCTTTCACCAAGAATGAGTTACAAATGATAAATATACTTAGTTCTCCCAGAAGGTACCTGTGCCAGTTAGGGTGGAGTGTCAGCCTGACTGGCTTTCTAATCCTCCTACAGTTTTGATGAAGCACACTCATAGGTGTGTGCCTGGGTAGATCGTGGAGACTTGGCCTTATTGTCTAGGTCTGGTCCCTTGCCCCTTCCTCTCTGACTTTGCTTCCTGGCCTCCATGAACTAAGTAGTTTTGCTCCACTATGCTCTTCCACCATGGCTGTCCTATCTTGGACTGAATCCCCTGAAACTGTAAGACAAATTAAACCTCATCCTTTAAATTGTGCATGTTAGGTTTTGCATCTCAGTGATGAGAACTCCAACCAATACAGTACTGACACCTCAAATTTCTATGAACTCAGTACTTCTCTCAAGACCAGTGAGTTTTAGAAGTGGCCATGCTAAAGCATATGAAGTTCATAAATCTTGTGAATATTTGTCATTTAAAAATACTCTTTATTCTAGCCCCATAGCCAACACATAAGCTTTGTGATTTTGGCATCACAATCAGCTTCTGGTAAAAACTATAACCCCAAGTTTAACTAAGTGTGTAACAGACATCAGAATCAGAATTTCCTCAATACTCTACATCTCTTTAGCCACATTTCTTTTATTTATTCAAAATGTTAACTTTATTTCTAAATTAATTTTAAAAGTACTTCGTTCTAAACTAACTTCAAATTCAAATAGAGAATAAAGACCTCAGATTCTCAATTTCTATAGCCTGTTTTGTTTTGTTGTCAGAACAACTAGCACTGAAAATTACATTAAGTTCTTTTTTTAAAATTTAAAATCCCAGTGCAACTCAAACTAAAGAAAAGAAACTATTAGTACTTAGGTAACCTGAAGTCACATTTGCAATCAACAGAAAAAGCAAATTACTATCGTTTGCCCTGTCAAGTCTAGCTTAATAGGATTTTCCAATATATAAATTAAAGATCACGAAAAGCAAAGACTGAATGTGATAGAGATAGATGTGCTTTAAGATCTGTGATCTGGGTAATTCTGCTCCAGAGAATTAAGAAGATTTAAAGGAAGCACATGGAATAGGTCTAAAATTATTTATAATAGAGACCTGGAGGTTGCTGTAGCTATATCGGCAGCATTTTGCTGATGATTTATATTCTATATTAAGATTATAATTCAGGAATATTTAAAATTATCTCTAAAAGTAAATGATAGCTTTCATGAGTATACAATAGCAGTGAAGAGAGTGAAATAGAATCTCATTGCTAAACTAAGAAAGGATTGGCCCAGCAAGAATGACCCCACATACCTCCTAAGGGGCTCCAGGGTGATCATTTAGGATTATACACATGGAGGTGAAGGATAATGGATAACAATGTCCTGCAAACCTTGTAATCAGAGTTGCTCAATTAGGACACTCTGGATAATTGATCCAAAGCAGATATTTAATTTGTGGCAGCAATAATATCCACACAAGGGCCAGGGATTTAGCTCATTTGCTTAAATGCCTGCCTGGCAGGTGCAAGATTGTGAGTTCGATCCCTGGTGCCAAAAAATAATAATAATATTAATAATAATATCAACACAAGAGATAAAGGAAGGTGGCCTTTATTCTAGTTCTTTGTTTGAAACTGCATTACACCAATGGTAAAATATAGCTTTATTCATTCATTTCCACAAAGAGAAGAAAAATAAATGTTACTTTTTTTCATTTAAGAAAAAAATGAAATGGAGTCTGTAGGTTTTCTTCAGAAGGATTTCTTATTTTCCCCTTTTGTTTTGGTCATACCGAGAGCATTCATCAGTGGAAAGCCCCCTTCTCTGAGTGGGCATGAATGGCCCCCTCAGGCAAAGGAAATGCTTCTGATTGAGAATCAAGTAGTACCTTTAAGTATCTCAATGTGGATTAGGAATGTAGTTCATTTAGGGGGAGAGCAGTTGCCTAGCATCAATAGGTCATCAGTTTGATCCTCACCACTAAAGCAAAACAAACAAACAAACAAAATATCTTGTTATGGTTTGTGTCCAGATGTTCCCCCAAAGCCTCAAGTTTGTGATTGACCCATAGTACAATGCTGGAATTAAGGCTGGATGATTCCTGGTTCAGTACATGGATTGGATTGGCATTGCCCTAATCCCAGCAGTCAGGATAAAATAAAGGGGGCAGGAAGAGGCTTGTTTCCCCCTATTTGCTCTCTGTTGTTGCTTTTGCTATCTTCTGCCTGCCATGAATCACTCTTCTCTGTGAAGCCACCCTGCCTTAGAGCCAGCTGATTATGGACTGAAACCTCTACAAACTGTGAGCTAAATGAAACTTTCTTCCTTTTAACTTTGGGTGTCAGGTATTTTGTCCCAGCAATGAAAGAAAAGTAACTAAGACACCCTTATCTGCAATACTCTAAATAGGATGAAAAGCATGTCTGTCACTTAAATAGGAAACCATGTCAGAAAGATGGTTGCCACAAAGTTGTTACAAAGTTCTCAGGGGAGAGAAGAAAAAAGAAGAAAGAAAGAAAGAAAGAAAGAAAGAAAGAAAGAAAGAAAGAAAGAAAGAAAGAAAGAAAGAGAAAGAGAGAGAGAGAGAAAGAGAGAGAGAGAGAGAGAGAGAGAGAAAGAAAGAAATCAATCAATCCAGGACTCACCCTCTGAAGATGATTGCATAATAAGCACACTATTTCATGTTTTACATATACCATGTGTTACAATAGGATGTCTCTACAATGTAGTTCTAAGAAAAATAGAATAACTACTCCCATTTTTAAAAGTCAGTCCAAATGTAGAAATATGGCCATACTTTTGAAATATATGTAAAAGTTGTGAGAACCAAAATGGAGTCACTTGGGTCAAACCTACTAAAATAAATAGTAAATGATGCCAGAATATTACAAAGAATAGGTTATTGCATGATTGTTGACTGCCAGAATCACAAGTTTTCACAAAGACCACTGGAACCTTACACAAAAAGTACTTTAAAAAGACATTTCGTTAGATATCACTGTTGTGGCCAGGACTATTGTTTTAAAATACTTGAAGTCCTCTTCATTTTTGTCTTTACAGACTTCTTCTTGCCTCAATCTTTTTTAATATGCTCATAGTTTACTATGGCATGCACATTCCCGTGCCATCCTCTGCTATTCCCAAATAAATATCACTACCCTTTGAAGAATAAGTTGGTTTTTTTCTTGAGACTAGCATATTAAACTATAAATAATGATAGCTAAATATGCATAATATTCTTTTTTAATGAATTTAAAAATTTTTTAAAGAACGATTCAAGATGGTTATTTAATCTAATACCATAGTTATCACAAAAGTATGTAGGGGAGAAAAATTGCCTCTATGAATATTGCCCACCTAAAGTTGAACAGTATTAGTGAAGGCAGTGGTTCTCAAATATTGGTATTTATAATACTCTTCTGAGCAGGTGTGTAGAAATGTGTGCAATGAATTCTAATATGACAGGCTGGAGCGAAACCTAGACATATGCATTTTTGCACCACCCAAGTGTCTCTGATACAGATGGCTGGCACCGTACTTTAAAAATATTCACCAGGTATATAAGGTTGACATGATAAGATAATGTTGGCCCTAATTACTCTCAGAGTCTGAAGACTGCTTCAGCTACAGAGAAGCCAACTAACTCAATCAACACTGGCTGAATTTAATTAATTAACCTGGTGAAATCAAGGTGAAAGCAAAAGTACACTACCTGGGAAAAGCAATCAGAGTTAACAGTCAAGCTACAAGAAAGCCTGTCATTAAAATCTAAAATTTGATTTCAGACCCTCCCTACTCTTTCCATTTCTAATTGTCTAGATTTTTGAAAGAACAGCATGCATATAAACTGTTTTATCAGCACCTCCAACTGGAGTAAATTATTGCTTAGTCACAAACGTGGAATTCCCATGCTCTATGGAACTGGCGAGGAGTCACTGCTATATCAAGGTCAGGATCTTTCTGCCGCAGCCAGCCACTCCTGTGCTCGCGGTGCCACACATCTTTCCTCTCCTTTGCTTGGCAGTGACCTGCTGTTCTGTAACACCTTCCTTATTATAGTCCTTTGCTTCCTGCTTTGCAGGTAGTTTGAAAATATGTCTCCTGTACCTGAGAGTCAGGAGAAACTTAGACGGTTCATCCTTGGCATTCCATAGTCCTAAAAAGTCTTCCTTTTCCACTTCTAAAGGCAAGAGTAGAAATTTCAAGAAATACGTGCCACCATTCCAGGAGATCTTCCTCCCTACACCAAATTATTCCTTTCGATATCTCTAGCCTTGCTTTTCACACACATACCTGTGTGGACACTCATGATTCAGTGAGTCTGCCCTTCACATTAGCACTAACGGAAAAGAGACTTGTACCCGGAGGAGATAGTGGACCAGCCCGCCTGAAGAAATAAGCCCTCTAAACGCCTGAGGCAAATTGATACCTGCCCAAGAAATCTCTCAGTGGGTGAACTCACCCAGTGGAATCAGACACAGCCCCTGTGTTTCCACCCATGGTCCCTTTGCCTTCTTAAACTTCAGAACAGTGGAATGCACACCAGCCAAGCTTATCTGGAAGCTCTTGACTTTTATCTTCATGGAAAGAAAAGAATTTTGAAAAAAGAAATTTAAATTAAACTTCAAACCTCATTAACCATTCCTCCAGGGGTAGGCTACTGGCCATGAATCGCAGGGCTACCCTGCCAAATGGGAAGTATGAGCTGACAACAGCCAGGTGTGAAATCTTAGAGCCAATTCAGGCTCAGCAGCTCTGGCTTTTGTGGGCAAAGAAGTCCAAGTCTGTGAGAGGGTTCCTCTGTCTCATTCAAAATACACGTTACCCAGGGTGAGAAAAACTTATTTTTTAATCATTCTGTCAACTCTCTCTCCATGATTTATTTGTATTTGTCAAGAAGTTTCATTTTACGTGAGTAAAATGCACTAATGGGAAAAATACAGTCTTTCCTCACTTTAGTTTGTACATCACATGAATTTCTGTGACCTACGACCATGCAGTAAATTGCAGTAACAGTTGGGAAGACCAAAGAATCATGAAAACTGTCTTCAGTAGAGACATGCTTGCAGCTCCATAGTCTTAAAAATTCTCCCCAGTCTATTTCTAAGGCAGGAATAGAAATTTCAAAAAAGGAAAGAAAGCAAAAGGAAAAGAAAAAAAAAACCCACAATACACTTGCATAGTAATCCTTAATTTTTTCAGAAATTTCACATCTATTATCCTCAGTGCAAGTACATCACTCTCTGCCCTGTATTATCTTTGAGGTATTAAAATACAATTGTAGCTATTTTTGTAGGAAAAATCAAATTGAACAGACCAACCCACTATGTGTTTCCTGGTAATGTTTTTCTTGTTTTTAAACTATATTTAACAAGCAGTCTTTTGAGCTTAATGCAGAACATTACAGCAATAAACCTGCTTTTCCACAATTACCAACACTGAGTTTCTAGCTTCCATTTCACCAACTGTCCTGCTGACAGCCTTTGTCTCCTCAGCCCAACCTCCTAGCTGCCCCTCAAGTCCACTCGGTCTTTCCAGTTCCTACTAACTTTTAGTAATACACAGTTTTACTTCAAACATTTTCTCTGACACAGATAACAATATTGTTTGATTTTGACAGTCATGGAAAATACACAAATCTGAAACAAAAAAGAATTGAATAATTAAAGACTGAGAGCATAAGTTATGTGCCATCCAATTATCACACCAGATAAGTTAACTATATGGCAAAGTAGCTATTACACCATTTCATGAGAAAGAAGCTACAGAGAGGGTAAATGACTTGCCCTGCTTCATACTGACAATAACTGAGAAGCAGAGACTCAAAAAACAGTCTGTTTGATAACAATGCCAGGAATCTTTAACCCTTATAGACACCCTCGCATGAATTGACAGGAACCCCCTTTTCAAAGAAATTCTTTATTAGACCTGGCATTGCTAGACAAGAAAAAAGCATACATAGAATATTTGGCAAATTTATTTCTTTGTTCATTTTTCTTTAATTATGGCTACTGTTATTGTTGCTGGTGCTCACACATGTCTTAATCACTCAAATGCTAGTATTGTTTCTTTTAATTTCATGTTTCATAAGCAATAATATTCAATGAGATACTCTTACAATACAATTGAATGTGCCAATGCAAACACTGCAGTGAATGTCAGTTCCAGAAACTCCTAAGAGTAACAACTTTAATATTATTTCTTAATAGTGCACCACTGATACATAAGGTATGATCAAAAATACAGTGAATATTTAAATTTTACAAAATTTATTACAGTGAAAGATACATTGCCATTAACTCTTCTCAAAATATTCCCTCTAATTTCAAATATACATATTTCATTATTGTGGCTACTTTCTGAAAGGAGTCTTAACCAGTTCTGGAAGTGCTGTTTTGTATCTTTAGCTGTTCTGCAGTAGCTAGCTGAAGGTCATGAATCAATTAGAACTATCTACCTTTCATAGTCATTTTGATTTTGGGAAAGAACCAAAATTCACATGGTGGCAGACCTGGTAAATAAGGTGGATAAGTACACACCATAATGTTATTGTGAGCCTGCCTTTCTGTTGGATGGCACTCAGCAGTAGCAATTACTATATTTTTTCATCACATCTAGTAATGATACTCATGAACAAAGATTTCTAGAACTGCTTCAGAAAATGGCAAAAATGTTGAAATAAATGTGTCCAAAGTAAGGAAAAGTACAGGAGGATTAATAGCAATGTATTTTTATTGCAGTATTTTTAAATTTCAACACACCATATTTTTGATCAAAGCTTACAAAATGCACCTATTTTCATAGAAAGCATTTGCCATTTGACTTTGACATTTCTGTCACATGCATTTTGTTGTGATGGTTGCTGGTTTCCTTCTCCACCCTACCCTGTCTCAAGTATCTAGACAATGTTTGATACATAGCAGAAGTTTATTTTATTTTATTTTATTTTGGCTACTTTAGAGATATATTCATTCTCTAAAATCCATGCAGGAGGCAAATAATCCGTCCAGTGAGCTGTTAATCTGCTAAACAATCAACTAAGGGCACAGCCATCCATAACAGCAACTATTAAATAATACTACGTCATATATCTTTAAATCTGTAAAACAGATTTCTCTTGGCAGACTTGAGCAGCTGAAAGCATCTGCAATATGAGTGAATAGGTCAATAATCCATACATTAAATGTTTGCTAAGTACTAAAATTCTTTGAAATGATAGCCCATTAGGAATAAATCAGTTTCATTTAGAGATGTAAAATCCACTTTCAAAATAGTCTCGATATACATTTCTATGATAGATCACTCAAAATATACTGAAAAACATAGGTAGTTATCATTTGCCCAACAGGTATGTATTGAGCAATACATACATACATACATATATAACAAGTTATGAAATGGAAACATAGGAAGAATGTTGTTTTTAAAAGGATTACAATATAATTGAAGTTTTCTTCGAGTAGATTTATATCAGAACAATTATAAATCATATGGTAAATGAGTAATATTTTCAGGAAGGGAAACTATTATATCTACAGAAGCTTAACGTAGCACTGCAAATGAGCTTGGATTGATAGGAAGGGACAACTAACAACACTTTAAGGCTCAAAGATATATAAGCTAATCTAAAATTAGGAAACCACAGGGAGCAGTAGCAAATAGAGGATGCATACTCACAGTTTCTCAAGGTCTCTCAGAGGAAAAAAAAGTGAAAAAGACACATATTTACAAATAAGTGATAATTTCCAAGTAATAGAGGGACTCACCATTCCATAAAGGTTAATTTGCATTTTACTATAGTCCTTTTATGGTTGAAAGCTTATGCCCCTTCACAAATATAGCCCCATGTTTATCAGTCTGTGCATTTCCATTTAAGGGACTGTTCAGACATCATAACACTGGTGTTCATAATGCAGTCTATTTACTTCAACCAAAGTAATAATGGTCAGTACACAATTTCCCAAAGCTGCGTCCATCTATTTGGCATCTAAGAAAGTTCAGATTCCACTTTGAGTTAGTAGTACAGGTTGTCATTAGAAAGAAATTTAAATTAGTAAACTAAGAAACAATTTACACATCAAAAAACTCTGTGGATAAAGAAATTAAAAAGTGAATTCAAGATGATAAGGTTATGGGATGCTTGATATTCTTGCAAATCCCAAAGAAATGTCAGAGATATGGAAAGCTAGGATATATATTTATTAAAACCAGGTCAAACATAAAGAAAATCCAGATAAAGAATAAATTCTAGACATCCAATTCTAGCAAAATGTTACATACACCAAATTTTTTTTTTTTACATAAAACATCTACAAATACTGGAAAATACACAACTGCCATTTTTTGCAATGCATAGCTGAAATTATGAGACTATAGTAACTAAAAAAATAAAAGAGAAAGAAAATAGCAACTGACAATCAGTATAGCAACCTAACAACTCTCAGGCCTTTTCTTTTACACAAAACCTAACCACTTGCTTTTAACAACAAACTCCAAGGGTGTAAAACATAAGTACTGGGCTTTCAAAATAGGAACTAAGACCCTGGGATCTTCAAAGAGCTACACAAATAAAGGGTAGGCATGACTTGGAAGATATACATAAGGAAATTTCTCCAGACCCATTACAAAAAAAGTTGAAAATTATGAAAAAGAATTTAGGACATGAAAATCAAAATAAGATGTTGTGATTTATATCAAATCAAATTTCTAGAAAATGATAACAAAAACAAAATGAGGCATAAAACAAAAATGAGACACTGTTTGTAAAACTTATGACAGAATTCTCCAAAAATTTTGTAGGTAAATGGATCCTAAGAATTAATGGTAAAAATATAAGTGAAAGGTAGTGATATAAAAGCTTCACACATCCAGAGAAGATAATTGCCTGTCCAGAATTGTGTAGAGAAGTGTTCCCTTGCCCAGTTTTGCTCTCTGCAGTTTCAGTAATCCAGTCACTTCTCATTCAAACGTGTTTGATAGAAAATTCCAGAAATGAACAACTTATGAATTTGAAATTGTGTACTGTTCTAGGGAACATGATGAATTCTTCAGTCGTCTTATTCTGCCCCACCTGGAAACTGACTCATTTCTTTGTCCAGCATTTCCACATTGTATTTGATAAACACCTTTTTGTCACTTTGTGTCCATCCTGAGGTTGACTGTCATAACATAGCAGTACTTATATTTAAATAACTCTTGTTTTACTTAATAATGATCCCAAAGTGCAAGAGTAGTGATGCTAGCAATTTTATTATAGTACATTATTATAATCGCTCTACTTAATTAGCAGTTATTTTTGTTAATCTCCTACTGTGACTAATTTATAAATTAAACTCTTTAATAACTACGTGTGTATCACAAAAAATAGTTCTGCAGTTTTAGACATCATTTGAAGTTGTGGAACATATCGTCTGCTGATAAAGGGGGACGTCAATGCACAGCAAAACAGAAGAAGAGCACATTAAGAAAACTGACCAGTCACAAAATACCATTAAAAGAATTGTAAAGGATATATTATGGAAACATGATCTCAGGGGCAAAATTTGAGGTGCTACGAGAAGTATTGAGTGAATAAAGATACTGACAAATATGTGTAGTGGACCCAGCAAACTGTAAAACAAATACTGTGGAGCACATAAAAACAAGTTAGAACTTAAACAACTGATCACAATTATATAGGATAACATGTTTAAAGAATTCAAAAATTATTTTACTATTTAAGATGATAATTATATGAAAATTAGACTGTAAATTAAATAGGTATACTAAGTTTTTGAGTAATCACACAGAATTGTAAGGGTATATTAAACTTCCAAAGCTGGTAAAGGTAAAGGATAAAACAAATGAACAACAAAACTTAAATTATTCAAAAATAGGTAGAAAAAGAAAAAAGGAAATGTGGCACAAAAATTTACAATGAGACACCAAAAATATAAGTAATCACAATAAATATAAACGGCTTAAACTGCTCTGTTAAAGGGCAGAAATTGGTAGATTGCATTATAAAGTAAATAGCTTTAGGTTTTGTACAAATATCACCTAAAACATAAGGACTTGGGGATGTTTGAAATAAAAAGCCAAGAAAATAATCAATTCTAAACTTGTTAACTCCCAGTATCAACTTGCATGAGACAAAAAAAAAAAAAAAAAAAAAAAAAAAAAAAAAAAAAAAAAAAAAAAAAAAAAAAAAAAAAAAAAAAAAAAAAAAAAAAAAAAAAAAAATCAAGAAAACTACAAGGATAGATAAATCTACCACATAGTGGAAGATTTTAATATACCTCTCTCACAAATTGATAAATTGGATAGAAAAGGCATACAGAGACAGAAGACTAGAATAAAACTATTAAACAGGTTTGATTTAATTGTTCATACATAGAACTGTACCTACAGCAATTAAAGGCTAAAGATGCTTTATATAACCAGCTACATAAAGATAAAAAACAAATATCAACTACCCAAAAAATCATACTATGAAGTCCATACTCCCTATTCATAGTGCAACTAAATTAAAATCAACAACAAGGCAAACCTTCAGGGATAGAAATAAGATGAACTGTGGCCAGAAGCTGGGAGATAGAGTAGGAGATCAATCACAAAGGGGCACAAGGGAATTTCCGTGGGGTGATGAAAATATTCTGTATTTGATTTTGGTAGCAGATTCATGACTGTACATATTTGTCAAGATTTACCAACACTTCCATGGGTAAATTTTACTAAATGTAAATTATGCTTCAATAAACTTGACTTTCAAAGTAATCAATAATAAGTAATAACTTTTAAAAGTCTTATGCATTTTGGTTTCAAGATTAAATAGTAGTATAAATCAGAAAATGCTTAGAGTTGAATTATCATAAAATACTCCACATCAAAATTTGTGATGAAAGTAGTTGGATATAAATGTATAACACATACCAGAAAATAATGCAGGCTAAAAAGACAAAATAATAAGTTCAAAGAATATATTTGCAAACAAAAATTTTTAAATGAAAAGCAGACATCAATTGAATAAAAGCCAAAAATACAATAGAGAAGATAGCAACAAAGGGGAGTTCTAAAAATACAATAGTTATCAAAATAAATCTCTATTAATTCCAAATAAGAAAAAATTAGAAAAGACACAGGAACATAAAATAATGAAAGCATAAAAATAAAACTACAATCAAAAGAAACTTTAAAATCATGTCAATAAATTTGAAAGCATATATAAAATTATTAGACAAACTGCTAATGAAAAGTTGTCTGAGATTATGTTGAAATACTGAATATAACTGTAATTATTAAGAAAATAAAACTAATAGTTTAAAGTCCACTTACAAATAAGCAACCAAGTCAAAAGTTTTCATAAAACAATTCAAGGAAACAGGTAAGGAGCAGTTGATTCTAATCTCCTGCAAATATTTAGAGAAGAGTGGGAGAAAGGAAACAAAGATACTTACCATGAGGCTAGTGGGTCCTTGAAGTTAGAGCTACATAAGAATTCAAGAGTCTAGAACCTGGCTGTTATGGTTGATACACTGTGTCAACTTGAGAAGTCTAGGCACTTAATTAAGTAACTCAACAACTTTACATCCTGGGGTGTAGAGCACAAGCAGTTACCTGTTCATTGTGTCAATTTGAGAAGGTCAGAAGTTTAACTGAGAGACTCAGCAGGGAGCCAGGGTTCGTTCTTTGTAAATAGCCTCATCCTGTGCAAAGGAAGGCAAGGATGTTTGTGAAGCTACACCCACCCTGGAGGGGGTGTGTGTGTCCTGTGTACAATATAAGGGAGGTGAAGAGGCTTGCTCTTCCCCTTTTACTCTGGCTGCTCTTGCTGGCTGCTGCCTTGAAGTTTTGCCCCTGTGCCATGCCACACTGCCTTGGAGCCAGCTGATTTATGGACTGGGGCCTCCAAAAACTGTAAGATAAATAAACCTTTCATTCCCTAATTTTGGGTGTTGGGTATCTTGTCCCAGCAACGAGTGAAAAGCAACTAAGACACTGGCTTAGACCTTTAGACATTTATTTGGAGACTTCTAAAGACATATTCCCAAGACATAAAGACTTTGCCATAAAAACATAAAACCCCTATATCTTCTATGGCATGAATCACATTTTTTAAAGTCTTGTTCATAGTCATATATATATATATATATATATATATATATATATATATTCTGTCTGAAAAGATTTATTATAAGATATTGACACCCAGAATGTTGAAAGCTCAGCTGGGAAGTCCCACCATCTGCTACCTGGATGCTGCAGACCCAGGAGAGTGGGTATAATCAGTCTGAGACCTGAGAGCCAGACTGAGGATCAGGTATGTTCATGTCTGGGTATGAAGTCCTGAGAGCTGGGAGTCAGTACTTTTCCCTGCAGGAAAAGATCAATGACTCAGCCCAAGCAGTCAGGCAGAGAACTCGTTCAATGTTGCCTTGACTTTTTTGTTCCACTCAGGACCTCAGCAGACTGGTGATGATGCCCATCCACATTGAAAAGAGCCATCTGCTTCGTTCAGTTTACCAATTCAAATGTTCATCTCTTTCAGAAACACCCTCACAGACACAGCCAGAAATAATGTTTCACTGACACTCTGGGCATCACGGGCCCACTCAGACTGACAGATAAAATTATTCATCACAGCAATCAAATTCAAAAACATTAGTAATCAAAAAAATCATAGCCAAATTGGGTTTGTTCTGGAAGCACAGTGACTGCATGGAACACACCCATTTCCATTAGGAACACATATCTTTAGCCTTCCTTTATCTAAGCAGTACTGGAGATAAACTCTTCCAGAATCATTTTATAAAAATTATTATAGTTTATTTTTTTCTTGTCACAAAATCAATGCATCTTTATTCTGGAATCATTATAAACTACAGATAAGCAAAGAGAACATATTAATTATACACTAATGTTTCCAAATGGAGGAAATCAATTTAATACTACATAAAATCTTCTTTATCTAACACATACTTACTCACCTCTTTCCTAGTTAGTGGTCTTAACTGTGTTTTTTGTTTGTTTGTTTGGGTTTTTTTTTTTTTGTCTTAGTTGTTTTTAAAAAGAAAATGAACAAAACATATTGACTCTCTGAAGTGCCCCAAACGATCAGTTGATTTGGCCCTGCAGAGATTTATGCTGTGTCAATACCTTATCTCTACAGTATAAGAAAATAACTACATACTAAGAGTGCAGTCAGGTTATCATCTTGAAATTCTTAATAATGTTGTCTTTGAATCTGTTTGGTCAATGAATGTTGATGTGATGCCAACAATGTACTGGAGGCTCAGTTACTCATCTCCTAACATGCACCACCACCTCACCTCCCCAGGAGGACTCTAGGTGTCTGCCCAGGAGCTCTGCTAGCAGCTGCCACTACCCTGCACCCACAGCAGGGGCCTGAGTGCAGTACTCGGAGGGATGAAGCTGATTGTGTGAGTTGAGTTTCAGAATAGGACCCCAACATCTAAGAGTGTTGGCAATCATCCTGCAAATATCCCCCTGTGCCCAAAGGAGCACAGCACTCAGTAGCACATTTTTAAAAGAGAATGAGAAAGAAAAGGCATTTTTTTCTGCTGTTTGAAAAGGTGCCCACAATTTTATATTGTACTGGGCCCGAAAATTATGCATATCATTCACCCTCTTGCTAGTCCCAAAGCTATACTTGATTTGCAGGCTCTATTGAACTTTATTTTGAGGTTCAAACAAGCCAAATTGATACTTTCTGGGCTTCTGCACACTGTCCCTCTTCGATGAAGGCTTTCCTGACCATCCTCACCTTACTCCAGAATATGTGAGGTGTTTCTGCTACATAGCTGTACACTTATTTAGTTCTCATTCTCATGCTAAGCACAATGTACCATAATTGCTTGTGTGTTGCCAATAATTTTATTGTAGACTGGAGAAGAGTAGAGATTATGTTGTTTTTTTCCCCTGGGCATCCAGCTCAGCCAATACACAAGCCTTAATTTCTGTATGCTCTTATCTTCTAAATATCACTATTTCTCTCATTTCCTCAAACGTGCACACACACACATTTATCAGGCTCTTACTAGTCTTGTTTTACAGAAGAGATAAAGAAACTACATGAAGTTAAATGATTTATCTAAGACCACACGGACTGTGGCTTTATAAAAATAGTAACAAAAACTATTTACTCACCACCCAAAATATATGGTGGCACTGTCTGAAGTACTTCTCTGATACACACAAAATCGCTTCATGTTTATCATCATGCTCTCCTGGTAGGTACTTTTATTACACTCCTTTTTAGAGAGATGTTGTGAAAGGTGACTCTCAGAAGGCTACAAATCCAATGAGGGTCAGAGTCAAGCTGAATTCTACAGTCTGGCTATAGGGCTGCATTATTTCCCAACATACTGTTGTGTCTCTTACCTGTGCAGACACTATCTCTATCCTCAAAGGGGTTGATAAAGTATGGAAATTAGGTATACATATACACTGTATGGATCAGACACATTTGGGCTGGAGATGTAACTTAATGCTAGAGCACCTGCCTAACATGCATGGGACTCTTAGACCAATCCCCAACACCTCGCTAAATAGATAAATATTAGATCTATGGTGTCCAACTTAGTTCATAGTCATTGCTCTAGAAATAGAGAGGTTTACCCCAAGACCTGTCTAGTTCACTCTAGACTAACACTCACATGAGGATAGGAACCACGTTTGACTGCTCCTTACCTCATCCTAGAGCTTGACATGCAGAAGGAGTTTAATATTCACTGACTAAAAGAAACAAAATATCTGTTATCTCTAGAGATAACATAAAGGTTCACCAGAGAAAATTTCAATTGAGTTTGGAGACTAATAAGAAGTTGAGTAAGTGGTGGGATGGATGGAGGGCATTTTGGTTGGGGAAAACACAGTGAGCAAAAATGCGTGACTGGCAGAAGCACACATGGATAGCTGGAGGGAGGCTGTGTTCAGCTGCTATAACAAAATGCCGTAGACTGAGAAATTTATAAAGAACAGAGGTTTATTTCCTACATTTCCGGAAGCTGAGAGGTCCAAGATTGAGGTACTAACTGGTAGGTAACAACTGAAGGATCAATCCCTGCTTCCAAGATTGCATTTTATTGATTGTGTCCTTACATGGCAGAAGGCAGAAATGCAGAAAAGGACAAACTTATTCCCTCAAGCTCTTTTATGAAAGCACTGATCTCATCCATGGCCTAATCACTTCCCAATGGTCACAATTCTTTGCACCATAACCTTGGGGACTGAATTCCAATATATGAATTATAGAGGTTCACACACATTCAAACCAAAGCAGTGTGAGTATGAATAGAAAATGCTCTATGTGCCCAATTATGCAAAGACCAAGTGCCAAAATAAGAAAGTTGCCCTAGAATTTAGGGTACTTCTACTCTTTTTCAGTATAAGAATAGTGTAATAAAATGTCATTTTCTGAAGATTGTTATGCAAGCAGATCGTAGGAAAAGTTAGATACAGCTAAGAGTCAAGAGAGAAGGCACATAATTGTGGAGAACTGAAGCAACCAAATTCTAGATATCAGTGGTGGAGAGAAGGGAAGAAAAGTCTCAAGAAGGATGTAGGAAAAAAAACACAGGATTTAATTAAACAAATTGTGCAGTCATTCACCAGTAAACTGAGCAAACAGAGGCATATATGGGGTATATAAAGTGGACATCTGGAAATCACTAATCCTATTTCTAATTGTACAATATTGTGGGTGAAGGACTTTTTAAAATCTATAACCCCAACCACTTACAGTAATCTTCTTTTAGCTATACAGTAACACATCTTTTCAAATACATCTGTTGAATAGAATGCTTTTTTTCCCTAGAAATATCGCAGTCAACTGCCTTTGCGTGGAACACATGAATCTAAATTATGGTATTAAGAAACTGCTGTGCACTGCTGATAAATCAAATAGGGTAGATGGTCATTTTATTTCAAATTTTTGTCTTTAATTGTAGGTGTTACTCTTAGTGTGGTGCTCCACAGACTTTCCTATTACACTTTGTTCAAGTAAAATGTGGACAACACAATAAAGATGTTTCATTAATCTAACACAGAAATATTGCTGCTTGGTACTAAAACCTCAAGGCTGAATTTAGACATTGAATAAGATAATGTTAGAATAGCAATATGTAATTTGTGATTGATTAGCTTTTGAATTAAAAAAGGGTGGAAAACAATGTTATGGTGAGTTTCTTCCCAATTTTCTTAGAAAAATAATTTAAATTTCATTTCAACTATGTATGTTTCTATGCATTATAGAAAACACCAGAATTAAAATTTAATAATGCTATTCTTATTTCTAATCTGTTTTTGTTTTTTTTTTATTTAAGAGAAAATAGATACAGAAGCTAGAAATAAAAGTCAAAAAAGACAGACAAACAACAACAACAGATCTGATATGATAACATTGTAGGTTTACACACTGAGGTGGTTGAAGTTTGGCAGTAGTTACAATATTGCATATCATTACCTTCCTAGGGGTTGGGGATATTGACAGATATAGACA
>RJWM01018171.1:25769-41611 GCA_004363535.1 Dasyprocta punctata | reverse complement strand
CCTCCTCCTCCTCCTGCTGCTGGTGCCCCTCCCCCTCCCTCTCCTTCCTTTCCCCTTCCCCTCCCTCTTCCCCTCCTCCTCCTCCTCTCTTTTTCTTTTTCTGTCTTTTTGAGACACGACCTCTCAATGCAATTCAACCTGGGCTGGTGCTCACTTTGTAGCCCAGGCTGGTCTCGAACTTGCAACAATCTTCCTGCCTTAACCTCCTGAATGCTGGGATTACAGGCATGCGCCACCACGCCCGGTTTAGCCATTCCTTCTTGCTACTAAATTTATCTGTGTGTCTTTAGATTTTCCATCTTTCTCCATGCCCCGTCCTTTTGAACAGAGCTTCCCTCTGAAGTGCCAGTCTCTCTTCAGCATGGAAAACCCTCCCAGGCCATCAGGTTGTCAGCCCCCTCTTCTGTGGAGCTGTCTTAGATCCTTCACTCCTGGCAGTTTCCAAGGAACTCAGCACATCTCACTCTCGATCTGCATCACATTGTTGATCTATCAATAGCCTTCGCACTGAGCTTTTCGAGGACAGAATCCTGATGTCCCTGTTCTTGCCCCTGGAGGACTTGAAGTCAGACTTGAGACCTCACAACTTTTTCCTCTTAATGCGCATTTATCCTACATTCCCCAAGCCACTCTGCCCCTGGCCACTTCTAACTCTCAGGGCCACTCTACCTACTGCATTCCCAACCTCCTAGAGAGATGTCACCGGTCCTCTGAGTGCCTACCTTTGTGGCCCACACACGGGTGGGTCCCAGGTCTGGAAGGGCAAAGAGTCACTAGTGGTTGCTGAACACACAGGACCCTCACATCTCTCCCATTCCAGTCCAAGGCTTCATCTGAATCAGCTACCATGGTGTGGTGACATGGAACTGTCACCCAGGGCTCCTTTCAGGGAAGAACTTACTGTCCAGCTGCAGAGACAGCTGTCAGCTCCTTCTGTATTGGTTTTGGCTGCAGGGAGCCCCATTTCCTGAGGGAACCCCCTTCCTGGGAAAGGCATCCCATGACTGAGCTAGGCAGAGGGTGGAGCAGTCATATCCTGTGGGAGAATGGCTGTCAGCTTCTAGAAACCAGTCTGCAAAACATGGCTCTAATAAGTCAAAAGTTACTAGCAAAAAGGATATTGATAAACATCTTGCTATGGCTTAGCTCTAAGTGATCCTCCCAAAGTATCATGGGTTTGGAAGGTGATTGAATCATGGGGTGCTATGATGAGTTCATGGTAGAATGTGTTGACAGGAGGTAGGGCCTGGTTGGAGGTGGTCGCTGGAGTGTGGCCTGAAGGGTGTGTCCTTATCCTGAGCTCCTCTTTCTCTCTCTGCTTCCTGGCTACAATGAGTTGAGCAACTTTCCTCCACCAGGCCCCTCTGCCATGCTGATTCTGCCTTGGAGCCAGCTAACCATGGACTGAATCTTCTGAAACGTGAGCCAAAATAAACCTCTTCTCCTTTAAGTTGCAAGAGTCAGGAATTTTGTCCCAGCAGCAGGAAATGACTAATGTATGTCCTCAGTCTGGCAACCAAGACTTTCCAATACATGATGGCAATGGACCAATCTATCTCTGTCTCTCTGTACCTCTCAGCTTCCCTTGCCCTGCCCTTCCCTCCTCCAGGACTTTAACTGTTCTTATTGGGTGGGATTCCTTGCCTCTTCCCACTTCTCTTACTCTTCCCTCTTATTCACCCTTCAAGACCAAGCTCAAGTTGCTCCTCCTTCTCCTAGAAGCTGTTGCTACCTTCCTGGGCCATGATCCAACCCAATTTGTGGCTCTGGATTATTTATTATGCTCAGAGAGTAGCTGGCCACTTCCTACCTGAATTTCTTGTGAAACTTGCTTCTTGTCTGTGCTGTTCTAAATTAGATGCCAGGCCAGGGATATAGCTCAGTGGCACAGTGCCTGCCTGGCAAGCACAGGGTCCTGAGTTCAATTCCCAGTACCAAAAATAAATAAATAAATAAGATGTCAACTCCCTTTGGGAAAAGAGACATGAGTGGTACTTGTGGAGGGGAGGAGTGATCTCTGCCACTGCCATCAGCTCGATGCTATACATGAAGCAAATATCACAACAGTTGTTGCGTGGACCATGTCCAGAGCTGAGCAGGAGGGGATGCTCCCTGACACGGGACCACTGTCCACCCTGTCTGTGTGCCATTGGAAGACCTGGGCACAGACCTGGGAGGACGGGTAAGGTCATGATGACGGGAAGAGGTAGGCCACCCCAGAATAAGCAGAGAACTGACAGTAGAAAGAGCATTGCATTTGGAGTCAGGACTTGGTGGCACCGGAGCAGACCCTTGAGTGTCTGTGTCACTGCCCTACCCTGGTAGATTTCCCATGTGGCAGGTAAAAGAACAGCCTACTGCTGGGACTAGTCCATAGGTTGGTTTCTGAGTGTGACACAGGGTTCATGAAGGCTTGGGGCCCCTATCACATAAGCCAGCTTGGGACAGACCAGAAAGTCACGGTTCTGCCAGCGGGGTCCCCAGGAAAGAGGAGGCCTTGCTGTGATTCCCTGCACTATGATTCCCCGCCCAGCCTTGACCTCACATCATCTTCTGCACACTTGCCTAGCCACCGCAGCCACAGCCCCAGAAGACACACATAGTGCTTCCTCTGTGAAAGACAGGGGCGGCCACGATGGCCTGGTGTGCAGAAGGTACCCAGGTGTCCCCGGGGTGCTGTGCAGAAAAGACCCCAGGCCTGGCAGCCAGGGGACACAGGTCCAAGGACACTGTGTGTCTCCCAAGTCCTGGCTGTAGGGCGGCTGCTCTCTGTGCTTTCTGGAGGGAGGCAGAAAGATCGGCTCCCCCCTGCCCTGGACGTCTTTATCTGAGAGATGGAGGAGTCCTTCTCATCCTGGTGAGTTATGGCTGGATTAACCTACAGCAAAGCTTTCTTCAAACCAGGGCTCTGGCTGCAGGAGGCATTGGGCAGCAAGGGGGAAAAATATCTGAAACAAACCTGTAACGATAAACCTCCCTCCTCTATTGAATATACCCGCCCATTTAATTTATTCAGTTAATAAAACTTATTCCCCAGAGGGGAACAGGCAGAGGTAAGCTGCAAACCAATCTGCCTGTGTGAGCAGGGGTATATATGTATCTCTCACAACAATAAAAAAAAAAGAGTAATTAAGAGACGTATTGAAGTGTGTAGAAATCCTGAAGGACATTGAAAATTCCAATTCGAGTTACTGTCCTTGGCGCAAATTTAATTCAATCAGGAATAGATAAATAAAAATAAAGAAAAAACAAATTCAGGACAGATGTTAGGCAAGCAATTTTTTTCACAGTAAGAATCATAAACATGAAGAACAGCCTATAAGGCGAAGTTGTTGATGCAAACCAGCATCAAGCTACTAAATAAATAGTTGGATGGCACCGCAGGGACAAAGAGACATTAAAATAGTCATTTAGCTGTCCCTGAATATTTTCACCCACACATTATGCCCAGGCATGTATATTCTAGAGACTGGCGTGTGTGTATGTGTGTGTGTGTGTGTGTGTGTGTGTGCGCGTGCATGTGTGCGTGTGTGTGTGTGTGTGTGTGTGCTCACGCCCAACTGCACGGATGACACACAACACATAGAGTGTTGTAGGAGTAAATGGCGCTTGCTCGACTCTCCCTGGGTGATGTTTAGATGCAGAAGATGAACCTCAAGGCCACAGGAGAGTGTGCTGTCCTAAGCTAGGTATCAGAAAGCCCAGATGGGTGACACTGAGAAAAGGAATATGTAACAGGGGAAGAATTTCAAGACACAGTTGGGGAGAAACACGTGGCAGGGAGGAAATTCAAGCACAGATCATAGAGATTCAGATTTGGGGGACTTATTATTCCAGCCCCTACTCCGTCTCATGGCTAGGAAATGAGGACTGAAGAAGGGAGATGTTTGGATGGCATGTGCCACCTCCTTGGAGTCACTGCTCACTTGGGAGGGGCACCAGGCCGGAGACTACCAAGAGACTCAGCACCGTATGCCCCAGGCCGACTGTGGCAGGGAGCTGCTGAAGTTGACGGTCACCCCAGGTTGCCAGTGACTGCAGGCCAGAGGCGCTGAGGAATCACAGAATCCCTGCGCCCCTTTGGGCCTCGAATCAGCTGGAAGGAGACAGGTGCTCACATGTTTTCAAGGGGAGGAAAATGGTCAAGAGCCTCGTTCTAGTTCCATGTCTAGGAAGGGCTGAGCCAAGCCCAGAAATCAGATCTGACTTCTAATTAGTGTGCCTTCTGGTGCCTCTGAATTACACCGAGGGCAATGCAGCCCCAGAAAAAGCCAGCAGACAATGTGAGTGAATGGGACCCAGCTGGCACTGGGCGAGCGAATTTTTTAGTTGTCTGCTTTCCTTTGGATCCCAAGATGGTCTTTCACAGTATTAACCAATTTGTATCATCTGGACTATCTACTGATGAGGATGATTCTAGACCTTCCTTCCCCAAGCCTTGATTTTTAAGAGCTGCTTTTACCTATGCTCCCAGAAAATTAGAATGATTATCAAATTTAGCAAAATAACAAGGTCTTCCTGCTTGAAGTTTCCATGGGGACAAATTTGCCATGAAGGACATATACTGAGAGGCAGTTGATGTAGTCACTCAACAAATATTTCCTGAGCACCTGCTATGTGTCAGGCACTGTTTTAGACGCTAGGAATAGCAGCATGAACAAGAGTCAAAGTTCACGTCCTCATGGAGTGTGCATTCTATCAGGAGAGCCGGACAATGAACAATGAATTGTATAATCTGTTGGCAAGCAAATGTGCCAATCATGCATGAGGTTTAAGAGTATCTAAGGAACATTGGGAAGAGCCAGTGGGATCAATAAAGAGGACCCATACAACCCTGCTGACACTACTGACTAATCATGTGCCTTCTCATTTTAAAGCTGCTCATGTTTCTGTACAAATCGAGGGTAAGGTGATCAGACCAGCCAAACTTGAAGTGTTTTGGCAAGGTTGCATGAGACACTCCATCGGAAGGAAGTGCCCTACATAGAGTGTAAGAAGACATTCATGGGGTATTAACATTTGATGTGTAAATGGTCCTAAGGAACAAAGATATATGTCTTTGACAGTTGTAAAAGAGATAACACATAGAGTTCTCTCCCAGGTCTACACACAGCCCTCTAAAGGATGTTCACAGCAGGGTTGTCCTCAGCAGGATCGTTTGCTGAAGACCACTGGGTCTCTCCCTTGGGGCTGTGGACAGATGAGACAGATACAGGTACTAAGCAAGAGTCAGAAGCAACACATCTGATAGGAAAGCAGCAACACAATTATTCAGGTTTACGTGGAGGTTTTCCTCCAAGCTGCATATGCTCAGAGGTGGGGCTTCTGGAAGGTGATTGGATTACAGGGAGCCACAGCTGACTTGGTTTGGGGAGGTGGGGCTTGATTGGAAGAAGCAGGTCACCGGGGGCGTGACCTGGTAGAGCGTACCCCGCCCCCCAACTTCCTGCTCTGCCCTTGACTGTCAAGTTTCTGGGCGCCACGGTGTGAACATCTTTGCCTCCGCCAGGCCCCCTGACCATGCTGCAGGTATTGTGTCTCAACAATGAGAAAAGTGACAAAGATCGTGATGGATCTTGAAGCACAGAGCTAGAGGAAAAACTAAGGCATGGCATGATATCTATGGTACAAGCTAAAGATGACCCAAGCTAAAGATAATGCACAACGTGACGAGATACAGTTTCCAAGGGCATGTACCAGATACACACTAACTACCACGGAACTGTTGACTGTTGGGAGTGGGAAAGGGAATAAGGGAAAGGAACAGGGCTCCAAGTGAGTAAATAAACAAGCAAATAAACAAGTGAGGCCTGCAACAGTATTTCCCAGTCTCCCTACCACTGCCGCATAGTAAAAACACCCCCCACCAAAATCAACTTGAAATGGAGGTAACTAGCAACACTGGTTATAATGTTGATGATTCACAATGGAGAAGTGACTATGCTTATCAGTGCTTGTTTTCTTATGTGAAATTCTTCAGGAGTGAATGTTAGATCTGTGTTTTCTCTCAAAGCTTTTTTTCCCCCATATTCTAGTCCCAAGAGGTATTCTGGAAAACAAAAACCGTCCTGTGGTCAAATAAACACTACCTCTCACTTTCCCACTTGGAGATTTTCCAAGCACATTATCACATGAAAGGTGCTGAGACATCCTACAATAAAGAGACCTGTGTTCTTTGCCTAACTCCATCTGACTAAGGGGACTCACCCTTTTATTTTTCCTGTAACTATTATTATTGGTGGTGGAAATGGTCCAAAGGACACACTGTGGGAAATGCCACATTAGACTGTTTGCAGGCCAAGAGGCAGAAGACTCCAGATTCCAAGCACACTGTGGAACACACATTTCCCCCTCCCCATCCTCGTGCAGCTGTGTGGTCCTTAGGGTGCTTGGTTCCTAAACCACCTTGGATCCCAGTGTCTCACGGCAGCTCTGCTATGGTCTGACTATTTGCATCCTGCCCAATTCATGTATTAACCTCCTAATCCCCAAAGTGATGATAATAGGAGATGAGATCTTTTGAAGATGAACAGGGCACAACCCTCTTGAATGGAATTAGTGCCTTGTCAAAGAGTCCCAAGGGAGCTCCTTCACCTATTCCACCCCGAGAGGACACAGCCAGAAGGTACCACCTATGAACCAGGAAGCGGCTCTCACCAGACAGGAATCTACTGGCACCTTGGTGGTAGTAGACTTGTTAGTCTCCAGAACCATGAGCAATAAATTTGTATTGTTTCTAAGTTACCCAGTTTATGGGTGAAGACAAGCTCCAACTGATCATAGTGAAACTACTTCTCCCTTTGCCATGGTTGACCTTCTCATTCTGGTGAAGTCACATTTTTGCCTCCAGAACTCCAGGTAGAGTAGCTTCAGAAAGTAGCAAAAATGACAGGATAGATGTATTTGGGGAGAAGGGGAGGATTTGAAGGGGATGGATGATAATGTGCCTTTCACTGTAGTAATTATTTTTAACGTAAAGATTCACTGTGTACTTTGATCACACCTCATCAGGCCTGGCACACTTCTCCACAGCCCCGCCCTCCCTCTCCGCTTAGCTCGGTGTGGACCCTGTTAACCTCTCTCACAGGGTACGTGTGCAGTGCAGGGGCGGTGGGGATTCACAAGGGGACAAAGCTGGAACGCATGCCAGCAAACAGTTGAAAGACTGTGTGAAAGAAACCCAAATTACCAAACAAGTTACCAACTGCAAGGACACGATCTTGACAAATTACCCGCTTCAGGAAGCTCGGAGATTGAAGGGCTGGTTCCAGGGAGAGGTGGAGAAATGGAAAGCCCATGGCCGGAAGAACAGAAGTCAGTCCCACTCCTGGACAGAGAGGAGGAAATTTATGTGCAACCCAAAGGCCACAGCGAGCTTGTGGGAAAGAGGAGGCTCTGAGGGGTGAAGGCAGGACGGAAAAGCAGACGCATAAATTCTAAAGGGTTTGGCAGAGAGGAGTGAGATAAGAGAAGGAGCTCAGATGGGGACTGCTGGGAATTTATTAAAACGAACTGAATCTATGGTGCAGTGCAAGCATTTGTTGCTAATGGGGCTGTTTTGGTACAATATGTGCTCACTGGCTCACAGCCAACAGGAAGTTGGGGGCAAGATCACTAGGGTCATATATTCCAGCCAGAACTGTGTGACCAGTGACCAGTCAGGTTCCAGAGCGAGGACGAGGGCAAACTTCATCTGCAGTTCACTCTAAAGATTTGAAAACAATAAATAACAGCCACCTAATCATGGTGAAAAGGGAACCATAAAGCCTTGCTTAAAATGTCTTCTATGTATAAAATGCTGGAGTCACTATGGAAAACAGTGTGGTAGTTCTTCAAAAAGTAGAAAAATAGAATTCCTCTATGATAGAGCAGAGTCTTGAAGATCTGTTTGTGAATCCACAGTCATAGCTGCACGATTCACAGTAGACAAAAGGTAGACGCAACCCTCGGACAGGTGAATGGATAAGCAAAACATGGAGTGTGCATCCTGTGGAACACTATTCAGTCATAAAAAGGGGGAAAGTCTGACATATGCTCCAAGATGGATCTGCCTTGAGGATATCACTAAGTGAAATAAGAAAAATACTATTCGATTCCACTTCCATGCGGTCTGTAGAACAAAGAAATGGGAAATAGAATGGTAGTTGCCAAGGACTGGGGATGGAGAGGGGAATTGAGAGTTACTATTTAATGAGACCAAAGTTTCGGTTTTGCAAGAAGAAAACACTTGTAGAGCTGCCCGGTGCTGAGGGTTGTACACCAGCGTGAGTGTACTCAATGACACTGAACGGTACACTGAGTATGCTGAAAATTGGATAGGATGATAAATTTTATGTTATGTTTTACGTCAATAAAGAAATGTCTTTCAGCCAAATGTCTTTCCTGTCATCCCCAATACCTGGTTCAGACTGTGAAGCTGGGACGATCAACCCCACAGCCATGGGTCATAATGTCCTTCCTGATGGTCAGTTGTGGACCCATGAAGGTGCATTCCACTGAGTCAAATGAAACCTTTTCCCATGGTCATTGCTTTGGTTTCTTTGGCTCTCGGGCTCTGGTACTCACTAGCAGGGAGGAAGTTGGAGAAAGACCGAATTCAAGGGCTGAGAGACCACTCTGGGTTGCAGGTGAAGTATCCTAGTGGGCTCTCAACTGAGGAGGTCAAAGGGTGGAGACTTCTTGCTCCTGAATGGCCTGAGGACCCCAGCACCTTGCAGAGGTGTCTAAGACTTAAGAGAAGAGCTAAGACTCTTTTCTGGGATCTTTTGGAAGAATCCAGTGGCCAGGTTCATCATCAGGCACCAACTACGGTCTGGCAGAGAAAGAAGACTTGAAGAGTTACAGACAATTTCCAAAGGAAAGTAGAAAATCCATTCAGCAGCTACCTCTTTGCTGGCTAATATGTATGAAGTGGCGGTAGCAGAGGAGAAAGTGGAGGAGAAGACAGCACAGGGAGCAGCTGCCTGTCCCCCTGGGAACGACCTGCTGTGCGCAGCAGTACTGTCTGTTTAGTATTTGGAAGCCCACTTCCACTGTAGCCTGAGTAGCACCCGAAGAGGTGCTAAAGACACAGAAGACCACAATCACCATGTCCCCCTAATGTGACAACAGGTCACTCACCAGCCATAAGATCAGGGCAAAGATTGCAAGGTTCCTTTGCATGCAGGGGCAAAAATAGAATCACCTGCTAATGGCACTTCCTTCATGGTTAATGTGGGGACCCCGGAGAAGGTGTCAGAGAGTCAAACCTTTACATGCAAGCCAATAAATGGAGAGCCATGTCCCGGTGGGGAGAATCTGTGGGTTGCAAAATCTTGCGGTTTGATGGTAATGTGGGGAGACATTGTTAGAAACATGGTCTTGAGATGTGAAAGATAATCAAGGAACTTATTTTAGTAGCTAAGTTTCTATTATCTGCCCCAGGCATGCAGGCTTCATAAAACTTGGTGGTGCCTTGCTAGGGAATTACTTTGTGTGCAGAGCTGTAGAAATGTTACACATAAGACTGATCAGGAATAATTGGAATGCATAGTAAACAACCCAACCTCGGCAAGATTTAAGAGTCCTGAGGAAGGAAAGAAAATGGGTTCCATTTTAAAAATGAAGTTCAATTATTCAGAGTTTAGCGGAATTTCAAATGTGTGTGTGATGGCATATGACAGTTTTATTCAAATGTTTACACTTAATATCTGCAGTTGATTTGGTTTTAGATGTTGAGATGTCATAGATCTCATTTTACCTTATGTCTTAGTTACTTCCCTCGTTGTTGGGACACTGTACCTGACATAATTTAAGGGAAGAGAGGTTCATTTTGGTTCACAGTTTGTAGAACTCTCAGTCCATAGTCAGCTGGCTCCAAGGCAAGGCAGCAAGGCAGAGGGGGATAGTGGAGGAGAGCGGCCCATGGTATGGTGGGCACAAAGCAGGAATTCAAGGGAGGAGCTGGGGAGGGAGTAAAACCTTCCCAAGCCACGCCCCCAGTGACCCACCTATTCCGACCAGACCCCACCTCCCAACAGCAAGTCTGCTACAAACTCCCATGAACTCGATTATCTTTCCAAAACTCTACCTCTAGTGCATGAAGATTTTGGTGGACATTTAGATATAAACCATAACATCCTATGAGAACAAACAGATTTAGAACTGGTTTTTCAGTTAATCAAGGGTTTCAGAGAACATGAAACTTGTCTCTACTTCTAAAATAGTGGTCAAAAATGAACTTTAAGTTATATGTGACTGGGTGTTTTTTGAATTTAACAATGAGTTCCTTAAAATTATGAAATCAAAGATGTCATATTATTCTTCTTTTTGGATAAGGATGCTGTTTGAATTCTCAATTAAATCAAGAGAAGAGCCAGAAGAATAGAGTAAACGTGTAATTTTTTAGATTGTCTGTGCAAAGGAGCTCTTGACAGAAGATATATGCATAAATCCATGTGTTATCAGGACTTACTTCCAGAAGAGAGAATCCTTGACAGATGTCACAATGATTCATGACCATGTTGCACAACTCTATTATGCATTTTGGGTTGAACAACTTGGATTTGTTGCAGGTACAATTCAATTAAATATGGAATTTTTTATTCAAGTTTATTAGCTAGAGATAGGGCTTTTATGCAATTTTAATATGAAACATTCTATTGTTTGGGAACACATCTGTGCAGGTTGTCATCTGTGGGATAAAGAAGTAATTGATGCCATGTTTGGTTATCACTAGTAGAGAATGAGCTCCCTCCCACCTTGAACCTGATATACTGTTGTTCTCCGAGGTGGATTTTAAATATGAGTATCAGGGAATGCAAAACTAAAACTCTGTGGCCAACTCCCCAGCCTTTGTGCCTTCCATTCTTCCCTGCCAGCACTCCGCACCCACCCAAGTTCCGGGCCCTAGCTCAAAAGCTGGGCAAGCCATGGCCTTGCGTTCTGAGGCCAGTTTCCTCAGCCGGGACCTCGTCCAGCCTGAGCGAACCTTTCCACCCACCAAGTGATGCTGGTATCTGAGTCTGGGGCTTGCATCGTGCTCTGAGTTTAGAACTGAATGTCTACACCTGATTTGTGCCCAGGCCTCTGAGGCCCTGTTTGTGTTCCCATCGGACTGCCTTCTCGGGTTCAGGGCCCAGGTTGCCGAGCCAGTCCCTAGTTGGGCCCTAATGTCCAAGACGGATGCCTGACTATTGTCAGTAAGGTGGCTTTCTCCTGCTCTGTCCATATTGACCAGTGTTTGCCAACTTGTTGCCCTTTAAACACTGTGCTTTACCCAGTGCCTGAAACCAGATCAGTTCGCAGCCTGTTTTCCACACCTGGTTAGCCCCATGAATGGTGCAGCTTCTAGGCCCTTCCCTGCTGCCTTTTCCCAGGGAATAAGTATTCACCTAACCATTGCTCTGTACAATAGGATATTACTATGAATCCTTTAGACACAAGGGGTGATTGAAAAATACACTGCGTGTATAATTTTTAAAAATATATTACAGTGAAAGACACATTAGCTGGGTGTGGTGGTGCACACCTGTAATTCCAGCTGAGGGAGGAAGATTGCTGCAAATTCAAGGCCAGCTTAGGCTACATAGTGAATTCAAAGCTAGCCTGAATTACACAGTAAGACCTGTCTAAAAAAAAAGTGTCTTTATAAGGATGCTTTATAAGACACTCACAAAAATACAGTGAATATTCCTGCCAGCTGCCATCTAATAGAAAGGCAGACTCATAAAAACATGACAGTATGCTTCGTGCACCTTATTCACCAGATCTTGGCTCTTCCTCAAAGCCAAAAATGATCATAAAGAGTAAATATCTGAATAGATTCAGGACACTGAGACAGTCACAACTGTGTGACTAAAGACACGCAGGAAAGAGGACTTCCAGAACTGCTTCAGAAAGTGGCAAGAATGATGGGATTAGTGTATTCTTGGATCTCCTGCACCTGTCAACACTGGGCTTTTACTGACTTGGTCAGGGATTTCTTAGAATCTTAACTCATTAAGCAAACACGGACAGTTTTCAAATGCAGATTGATAGGGGTTGAGTCATTGGCTTGAAGTCATCCAATTGATGACTTTAGATACCATCTGATTCTTTGCTTTTTAAATTCCTAGTCTGGACTCACTAGTGGTTATGAAATCAATTTAGCAAATTGATTGCACTTTTGAAATCAACTTATATTTATTTTATTTTTCACAAATAGAATAGGAAAGAAGAGACTAGAGTACAATAAAGTACTTCTTATATAGTAAAGAGGGTCTGGTTTTATGAAACTTTTGTTTAGAGTGTCTGTGTGTGTGAGTGCGTGTGAGTTGGTGTGTATTGGATCACAATATGGCAGATCTTTTATTTTGCTAAGATGCACAATTAAACGAAGTGTCAAGGGCCTCGGTCTAGTCCAAATTCCTCATTTACATCTAAAAAAACCAAGGCTTCCAAGGGAAGATGATTGCACTCAATCTATTAAGCTAACAAATGGTAGATAGAAAGAGAGTGGGAACTGGAATTTTAACCTGTTTTTTAAAAATTATGCTCTGTTGGATGTTTCTACAAAACGAGGAGGGAATTAATACAGACTCTTGATTATTATGCATGTCAGTCACAAAGACCTGGGCAATAGTAGTCGTTAAAATATGCAACGATCATCACTTCTTTGTTGTTATAGAAACAGGATGGGAAAATGAGGGGTGTGATATGCAGAGTGAAAAAAGAGTCAGAAGTCAGGAATTTAAGTAAACTTCAGAGAGGTCTGTTTATCAAGGCTAGGAACACAGCCATCTTAATTCTGAACAAGAAGGTAACTTTGTAGCCATTCACCGTCAGGTGTAACAAGGGCTTCTGACTGTTGGTGAGGAAGAGTCCACCTACAGTTTATTCAAGAACATGTGACCTGCTGGGGATATAGCTCAGTGGCACAACACCTGCCTGGCAAGCTTGAGGTCATGAGTTTGATTCCCGGTACAAGAAAATAAAAATAAAAAAAGTGTGACCATAAAGGAATTCTCTGTTTTCCATCCAAGGTGCTAAAATCTGAGGACAGTTGTCCCGTTGATCATTCGACCTATTGAGCAATGCTTTGGGGATGGTGACAGTTGACCTGCTGACAATTTTCTCTCTATTCCAAAGGCCTCCTACATCAACCCACTATCAGCATCTTGTAAAATAATGAACCCCTCTTAAAATATAATAGCAGTTTAAGAAATTCCATTCATTTAAAAATGTGGGCTTATAGGCTTAGAGTTAGTGGTTAATCTATTTTGACAAGTGAGAATATTGATATTGAACTCATTGAATGATTACCAATAATGGTGACATACAGCTCATTGGGTCTCATGGTAGTTTGGTTTCAGCCTCATGGGACTTGAAACTGGTGATTCTCAGGTTCCCTTTCAACACATTTATGAAAATCAGGGTAATATTAGCCAAACTGTGCCTATAGTTTGGACTCATGGCCAGAAATATTAGGATACTTTAGGATTTCTGTGCTTAATTCACCTATCTCAAAGACACTAGATTCTCTCAATGGCCATTATATATTTTTCATGTTTATCAATTCCTCTGAAAACTGAGCCACCCTTTTAAGTTAAACACTTGATGAATGAGCTTCCTTCTGAGGCTTGCACTCTGTGTCAGGAGTAAAAACTTCAACTTTCATAGAGTTTTGTGAATGTGGAGGTCTAATTTCTGCCATCCTTCAACATCTGTGATTCTACAGAGCTCAGTCCTCCTTAGAAACAAGGATAGAGCCAAGAATTTAGCTCAGTGGTGCAGGGCCTGCCTGGCAAGCATGAGGTCCCGAGTTAGATTTCTGGTAACTGCCCCCGCCCCGAGAAAGAAGCAAATACAGTCTCCAGGTATCAGGTACCAAGTTTGAATCTGAATATTTGTATTTTCTTGAACGAATAGGCCATAGTTTCCATTCCATCCCAAACTTGGGCACATTTTCAGGCCAATGTATTCTTTTGCTTTGCGTGTTCAGTCAAAAAACCACCCTGTGATATAGGAAATGTCCCACAGAGCTTTCAGAGCCCTTCAAGTTCCAGAGTTCTTGGTCTATGGCAGTAGCTTGAAATTTCCCCAAGTCGATGACAGAGCCATCTAAATATACTGAGTAAAAAAAACCTCTCTGCAGCTCTTCAACCTCATTGAAATAGTCCATAAACACGATGGTTAAAAGCACTTACATAAAAAGTTCTCACACCTCAGTCACTTCTGGAACTCAGACTTTCCTAATGGGTGGCGCCACTGAATCTGAGCTCAAAAAAGTGTTGAAACGACCTTATTATTTTCATTGCTGAAGCCACATGCTTTTCCATATGTATTCCAGAGTTCTCAACTTTCTCCCTGTCTGGTGACAAGGTGCCGTTGGTTCATGTATGCTAGCTAATTAAATAAGAAAACAGTGCTAAACACCTCTGAGTTGAAAGCACATGAGACACTTCCCTTCCCTGCAGTGTGAACTTTGAAGCTAAGTGTCAGGTCCCTCCAACCAAAGTCTTATTTGCTTGCTAAAGTGAATTTTTCAGTATTAGGACCAGAGGTTCCCCAGGAGATAGGGCCACTTCAGGTTCTAACACTGGCAAAAATGTTCTGTGCTGCTGCTACATGTACCAAACGACACAGATAATACCCAAATCAGGAGACTCAGTGAGGCATGAGGTTATACTTTGCAGTGGAACACAGAAGCCAGTAGTGCATGTAGGAGTTAATAAACAGTAAATATGACATTTCAAATTGACTGGAGAAGGATGAATTTCCGGATGGAACACCAACTACCATCTGGAAAGTAAGGGCAGAACTCGTGTGACTCAGCCTTTTGACATTGTAACAAAACACCCGACATAACTAAGTTGAAGGAGAAAAGGCTTCTTTTGGCTCAGGGTTCTACCCCAGGACCAGGCAGCCCCATTGCATTTTGGTCACTTGAGGGACGTGCCAGTGACAGTGTCAGGGAAGGACCTCATGGCACTGCATCCCCATGACCTAAGTCCCTCCCACTTCCTAAAATTTCACCATCTCCAAAAGCACCACCCTAGGGACCAAGCCTTTACCACGTGGGCCAACCATAGCAGATCCCTCCATCCATCCTTCCCCTCATAAATTCCTGATACACCAACCAGCTGCACCACTTTTTACAGTACCAGGGATTGAACCCACGGCCTTGTGCATGCTAGGCAATCCCTACCGCTACCTGTGTCCCAAACAGCCTGCACTATTAAAATGGCATTTTAAAAACTCTAGAAAAATGGGTGCTTTTTGTTGCTATCCTTGATGCAGAAAGCCTTTCTGAATAAAATGCAAACTATAAATACCACTAAAATTAAGTTCACTGACAAAATAAACATTATTTTCTGGTTTAAAAAGTACACACTAATAGGATAGACAAATAAACAGCAAGCAGAAAGTGTTTGCAACATATATTAAATATACAGGACTTGTTTTCTTTAGTGTATAAAGAACTTCTATAAATAAATTAGAGCTGGGAATGATAGCATATACATATAATCCAAGTACTCTGGGAGGCTGAGGTAGGAGGATCATACAAGTTTAAACCCAGTTTGGGCAATTTAGAGACTTAGCGATACCCTGTCTCAAAAAGTAAAGGCCTGGGAAAGCCAGGCATGGTGGCACATGCTTGGAAGGCTGAGACAGGAGGATCACCATGAGTTCAAGACTACCCTTGGCTACACAGTGAGTTCAAGGCCAGCTTGGACTACATAGCAAGACCCTGTCTCAAAAAAAAAAAAAAAAAAAAAAAAAAAAAAAAAAAAAAAAAAAAAAAAAACAAAAAAAAAAAAAAAAAAAAAAAAAAAAAAAAAAAAAAAAAAAAAAAAAAAAAAAAAAAACAACAAAAAAAAAAA
>RJWM01018171.1:0-25669 GCA_004363535.1 Dasyprocta punctata | reverse complement strand
TCTTTGAAGAAGTGACTGCGTTCAGAGTAGGCACAGGTACACTTTTTTCTGTATACTCACTTGCACTTTATGAATTATGTGCGATGCTCATGTTTACCTACTGACAACTTAATGTTCTCATGGGAAGGTACAAGGTTAATGACAAAGCTGGCTGCATGGCGGGTGGCGGGGAGACCGGGACGCAGGTGCCACATACCAAAGCCGAGCGGCATGGACCATGGTTGCAGGAATCATGAATGTCGAGTTCAACAAGAGAGCTAAGTTTATACTAGACGCCAAACCAAAGTGACGCACAGGCGAGAAGAAATAGGCATGAGGCTAAATAAAAGCTCAACTACAGAACAAGCATGTAAAAGACCGGGACAGGAAAAGGAGATTTCAGTTGCTGAAAGGGATTTTGGTGGCTACGGATGAATGGAACTTAGAGCACTGTATATGTATTTACAAGTCATTAATAACAACAGCATAACAAAGGCTTGTCATTTGCTGGTTACAAAGTCGATTGCAAACTGGATGGGCCGTAATCTCTATCCTATTTCTGCTTAGTCACCAATGTATGATGATTCTATTGATAATGATTTTGTAGGGCTGGGGAAGGAATATAAATCCAACTTGGGGCTTCTTCTCAGACAGAAAGAGATACCAAGTAATCATGAATTGACTGATAGCAGGCAATCATTACCCACAGCAACAAGGCCTCACTTTCTTCATGTCCCGTGGCTGGTGGAATTGCCACTGAATTCGGAAGCACCCTAGTCAGGCATCATGGATAAAAGTTGCACAGGAGCGCACACCAGTCTACCTGCCTTACATTCAAGTTCAAGACCACAGAGGCAATGGTGTGGCTGCATCTGCGCAGAGCTTGGCAAAGCCAGCTACTTGATTAGATGCTTGGTGAAGACATTCTGCCCTTGGTGACGTGGTGGCAGGGTAGTGATGGTGATGGTTGTGATCATAAATGTCCATGTTGTCAATCCACTTGACAGAATCCTTCTCCAGTGGTTTTTTCCCCAATGTAGTACATGGGAAGGGAAATGGGCAAGGAGCTGATTTCCAGCATAGAGCCCTGAACTCTGGCTGAGTTGTTAGGCAGACCAGACAATAAGCACAAGTAGCCATCAGATTTGCTTGTAGGTCCTTGCCGCTCACATTTCTCCCAACAAACAGGGCTGTGCTGTGATCTAGGGGCCCAGTGCTCCTCTGTACGGCCCCAGCAGTGGTGGCTCCACATGTCACATGAGGAATCAGCCTATTATTTCAAGTTTTAAGAGGATCAAGCTGGGATTCTAGTTCCATTCTATTCCCTAATAATAAAAGTAGTCTAAAAATAGTATAATTGAAACTTTTTCCTAAAAGGGTCTTTGTGGCTAATTGCACCTAGTCCTCCTTGACATTCCCAATTGGTGAAGCCATTTTGCTAAAATTTTAAGCGGTACAAAAATAAGATGCAGTGTTAGAAAGGAGCTTAGATATAGCCTAGTCCACCCCGCCATCACATTGCTGGAGATCTGGGAGGCGACCTGTTCAAAAAGCAGCGAGCGTCTTATGGCTTTTCCTGTTCTTCTAAAGGAAAAAATGCTGTTAGCTTTGTATGAAGAAATTATGCTATCGCCTTTCTTTCTTTCCTTTTCTCTAGAGATGGGAATAAAGAGTAGAGATGATACTTCAATCTCTACAACTTGATATGAAATCATTCTGTAGGATTTAAGTTTTCTTGAAATGAAAAGGATAAATTGTGTGAACTCGTTAAAGTCAGGGGAAAAATTGATTGGACATCCTGTTGTCAAGGAAACCAGTTCACTCTCAACTCTGCCCCCCAACACTTGTTCATGCAATGACCTCTCAACTCTTCATTTGATATCTTAAAATTGTTTTCAAATACCCAAATGTTCTACTCTGGAAGACTGCACAAGGACTGGAGGAAAGTGACCCTAGGAACCAAACCCAGGGAGAACTTGTTCTGCATCAGAGGGGCAGCATCCCTCTGAGTCAGTGCTACATCTCGAAGCACAAGAGCCGTGTCCAAAGTTGGTGTCATCAGTTGCAGAATGAGGCTAATGGACAGACAAAGCTCAAACGAGAACTTTTAAAAGCAATAAAACAACACAAGAGTAGAAGAAAGGTAAACAACTCAATCCCTTGACACTTTATCGAGTACCTATCACGCTTAGAGCAGAAGCTGTGCACAACAACAAATGCTAGTCCAGGCTGAGTTACAAGGGTCACAGACAGTGAGCAGGACTGCGTAGTACTGAGGTTGTGCCCTGCTTCATCAGTGCCAGGCTTGGCCTCCTGCTCTGATTTGGGGTTCAGCCATGTAGCTCGGTTTGACCAACAGAATACTAGCAGGCAAGACACAGCGGTGTGTGTCCTCTCCTGAGTCTTTGCTTTCACCATGAGAGGACTCTGTCCTGCTGGGTCTGCCCTTCCACAGGGATGAGAGGAGCTGCACACCACCCCTACCCTCACCCAGCAGACGCACCAGGAAGTCCTGGAGCTTAGGCTAGCCAGTAAACAGCCTTAGACACACCATAAACAGTAAATTGTCACTAAGTTCAAGGGGAGTCAATGATACAGCAATTGACACACTAATACAGAGTGCATGTAATGCAACATTTCAATTTACTAACTTTTCAGGACCATATAAAAAACCTCAGAGTAGGTAGAAACACTTGGCCAAAACTATGGGTCTCCTGGGTGGGGCCATTTCCACAAAGAGTGCCGGCCAATCTTTCTAAAAATAAGCACTAAGAGAACAGATGTCCCAAATTCTGTAGACCAAAAGGCTTGCAAACCAGTGGGTCCCATTAGGATGTGCATTAGACACACAACAAAACCTTAATGCACCTAGAGATGTTTTTAGAGACCTGGAGGTCTAGAAAACACTAGTAAAACTCACCCAGGTGCTGAGAAGCTGTGCAGAAACAGATTAAAATGACTAGGACTCCAGTGTGGGAGGGCAACACACATTGGGAAACTAGATTATGATTCAAGTCTTTTAACTCTTGAATAGAGAAAGTGATCTGAACTTGGGTTTGTTCACTGGATTGTGGAATTTTAGAAATAGGCATATCTGGTAAAAGATAAGAAGAGAAAATGCAGGAAAAATAAAGGGAGAGGCTATGTTACATTACATGGCTGAGAACAGAGGTGACCACAGGGCTCAGTACATCCAAGACAATCTTGGTTTATGCCGTTGTCCTGGGTAATTATTAAGACCAGTTCCTTCCACTCTCAGAGGTTGCTGGTTTGGATGATAAATTACATGGCCATCTTATTGGCAGCAGATTTTGCCCATAAGCTTGAACCGTATGGGCCTAAGATTCAGATGAGGTCATGCGGAAAGACTTGCCATGTGTTGTCCAGGCAAACAGGACTGTTTACTCTGAGGTGTGGAAGGCCACTGTGTCCTTGACAGCACATCTTCAGCACAGTGGTGAGAAAAGTTAAGGCACCCAGCTCAGCAAGGTTTTAAATCCTGGGAAGTAGCCGGGCGTGGTGACACACGCCTTTAATTCCAGCACTTGGGCAGCTGAGGTAGGAGGATTGTTGTGAGTTCAAGACCAGCCTGGGCTACAAAGTGAGTTCAAGGCCAGCCTGAACTGCATAGTGAGACCCTGTCTCAAAAAATAGGGCCAGGGATTTAGCTCAGTGGCTTAAGTGCCTGCCTGACAGATGCAAGGCTGTAAGTTCAATCCCTGGTACCAAAAAACCCAAAACAAACAAACAAAAAAACAACAAAAACAACAAAAAATCCTGGGAGGGGAAAAAATCCTGGGAAGTATCCTTCATGGCAATATGGTACCTACAGGCAAGTCCACAGATCTTGTCTAGGAACCTTGTCTGTCCTGCAGTGACTCTTTTTGTGCCCACCCCCATATAGATGCAAGCCATATCCCCACTCTTTCCCTCTATATCCATTCAATACGCAGAAATCAAAACGTAGAGAAAAAAATGAAGTGTCCTTCTTACCCACATAGAGAGCCATAGAGTTTTCTGAGTTCTAGTTGGCCATCCCAAAAACCCTGAAAAACAAAACAGTACTACAGTAAGAATAAGATTTTAAGTAGAATTTCATGTATTCACACTTATTCAGCAAAAAATCTGAAACAGCAAGAACACCATTAGACAAACAATCAAAAAGTTATATAGCTTTCAAGCACTGTGGAATCTTGGATAAACAAATGGCTTTTTAAAACATATTGCCAAGTAAAACTCTCATGCAGCCCTGCTTTAATGGACTGAAGAGATTATCAGTGCTTAGACTACTTGTGTCTAATTGCTACTAAAATATCTGAAAACTGTCTGCTTTCTCAACTATCCTATACCTTCTGAGATTTAGTTCATACTATGATTACCTAGCCGAGTTCCTTTTCATGATCCCCACATGTGTAAAATTCTACCAAATCTATCTAAATGATCACAGATTTTTATGATCCAAGTTAAATTTCAGCTAAAACCAACATATCTTAAACATGAGAACTCCAGCGTAATTTTATATAGGGCAAAGCACATGGTGGAGGGTACCTCAAGAGGCACATGGGGTGAGACCGAGCAGAGGGAGAGAAAATGCTCGGCCACAGTGCTGCAGGGATAGGCCTGTGGAAAGGAGATGGAGGGGCCCATGAGGTGATCACGTGGGGGCTGGGTGGTTAGGTACAGTGGGACTGCAGTTACTGAACACATGCACGAGTTGGGATGGGTGTACGGGTGGAAAATGCTAAATTTGTGTTGAATGAATGGAGTGAAAGGGCAGATACATAGAGTTGGAGTATGGTAGAGTTGAAGGGTAGAATAGATGTCCCGGGCAGAAATATCCCCTGTTCTCTTTAGATCCCCAATTTTTCTAGTCTATGTCTGCTATATATCAAGGAAAGCTTATAAGAACATAAAAATAGTCACTGAAATGACTACGCTCTGGAAAGAACTTGGCAGGATTTGTACTGACAGAGTGAGGAGCTGGAAGGGAACATATGTGGGAATTATGCAGAGGCACAAGCTCAGTGTTCTCCAAATGATGGCGACGCTGTTTGCCTTGGATGTTAATACCAGATTAATTACTCAGCCCAATACAACTGATCATCCTGCCCTCTGCGGTAATGTGTGATGTTTACTTTCTTTAACTTTCCTATCTGATGCGTTGCTCTCTTTTGACACTTTTAAATTTCTTGGAGTTTGCCTCCAGGATCCACAGGCTGTCACGATGAGATAGTTGTCTATGGGCTCTGGGTTTCAAAGTTGTGAACTGGTCACCCCCAAGAGAAATGGAGGCGCGGGTTTAAAAAGTAGTACAAAAGGAAAAGCAACAGATAGTGAGGAAGGGTGGTGGACAGAGAGACAGACAGTATAGAAAAGAAACTAAGAAGGGGGAGGAACAAGGAAAGAAATAGCTGAAGTTATTTTTGTCTAGAGCCGAGGACCAGCCTTCCTGAGGGTGGAGATGCGGGAACCCTGGGGAGCTGTTAAGGAGTTTATCGAGGTGAGCTCAAATTTAGTCCTTCCTCCTTTCTGTGGCTCTCCACATGTGGCATCTGCTGTCTACTGATGCCGGTCTGGTAACACTGTCCCAATAAATTAACAGAATAAGCCATCAAGTTTCTGAGAAAACCCACTGTGAAAATAAAATGAAATAACCTCAAAGACCTGGGGCTCTATCTGCAGATGGCTACTGGCCACCTCCGCTTGTACACCACTCTGGCAAATCAAAGCCAACAGCCCCACAGTCAAACATGTTTCTCCCTCGACCAGCGACCTCTCCCAATCTTTTATTTCTGTCACCTGGTGTTCATTCTTCCTTTGCTCAATGTTGGATTCATTTTGCCACGAATTCTCACACCTTGTCAGTCGCCAGAATTCTTAGTTTTGCCCCAAGTATTCTTTGCTCCTGACTGTCACTGTCACCTGTGTCAGCCTCTCACACTTCAGCCTAGACTGCAGCACAGTTAGATTCCATGGACCCCAGCAATATTCCATTTTGACCTCCCTCTCCTACTAAAAAATGATGTTACAACAGTAAGTATACGAATAACCCTTCTAGCCTGTGAGGGAGCTGGCCCATCACTCTCTGTCACCCCAGTGTTTTTGGCTTTTCATTGGTCGGAGCTTCTGGTTGACCTGTGTTGTTGCTCAAATGTGGCACAACTCACACATGTTGCTCCCCACCTGGTCTGTGTTCCTTGTCTACAGCTCCTGTGGGACCCTTTTTGGGAGCTTCCCTAGGGTGCTTTATGCCACAGATTTCTCTCTCCTCTGAAGCAAGACCCCGACTAGTGTCTATACAATCTAATCTAGCATCAGGAATATCCTATCTGCTATTACACAACCCTGTTTGATGGTGTTTGAGAGCATATGTTATCACTACTCTTTCTCTATTCTAGGGGCTGGAGTACTTGATGCTCAGCAAAAAATGAATGAATGAATGAATGAATGAATGACAGGACTAAATATGTACTGGTGAGGGATAGGGTTGAACCACTGATGTTACGGAAAAGCTCATTCCAAGAGGGGAGAGTTCGGCACCTCACTCAGTGCCTTCACACACTCCCCAGGCCAGCACCCCTGGCAAGAGCAATGCTTCATGGGAAGCCTCCACTGCACCCAGCAAGTTAGGGCCTCACCTGGCGGAAGAAGGTCAAGTTCCCAATGAAAGGGGAAGGCTTAGGATATCTGATGCCCAGCTTTTCCAGTGTTGAAAATGCCGATGTGGAGTACCTGGAGAGAGAGGCACATTTTCAAAACAAGAAATTGAAGTTTGCATTCATGCTTTTAGCCCTTTGTAGAAGCACTGACCTCTCTGGAAGTAAAAACAGAAGAACAAGTTTCCAGGACCCAAGGGGCCAAGGCCTGGCAGTTAGCGAACAGAACAGGAGCTGAGAAATCCTTCCTGATTGAGTGATGGACTATAGATGGGGGAATCTGAAAACATCAGAGATGGGCACCACCTTGGAAGGGAGTGGCCCACTGCCCACTACCTAGAGTCCTGCTGATGAACCCACTTCACCTTAGTTTGTTTGGTCCTTTTGCCTCTAAATCTACTGTGAGCAATTGCTCAGTTGGCGAGGCAACCCCCCACCAAAAAAAACCCCACCTCACTATGGTGTAAAATAATTTCCCATGCAAGTTTATTTTCTTGGTCAAGACTGGTACCCTTGGCTGGGGACCAGAACCTGCTTGGCAAGTACAAGGTCCTGAGTTCGATTTTTGGTACCTACCCCCCCCCAAATCTGGTCCCCTTGACATACATAATTTTTCCCTCATTACATTTTATGACTGAAGACAGAAAAGTGAAAAATGGGAACAGAGGCAAATCATGGAGAGGAGACCCTTACACCAACCCCTTATAACCTCTTTTAGTCTTCGTTTCCCCAGTCTGCAACCATTTGGGAAGCATATTTTTTTAAACCAAAAATCAGGAAGCATGGTCGGACAGATTTCTGTACCACTTTCCAGGAGAAAGCAGCATCTGAGAAGTACAGTAGGGTTGTCAAAACATTGGAATTACTAGAATTTGCAGTAGTTTACAGGAATGGAGAGATAGCACAGGTAAGGGTCAGAACCAGCTTAGGAAAACCTGGACAAATGGCTGGAATTCTGAACCAGCCAGGCGATTAGGTCAAAAGTTCAGTTAGTTCAGAAAAACTAGTGAGTCAAACTGGGTGTTCAGCATCGTGCAGAGATCAACCAAAATCGCAATTTAGGGGCAAGGAAAAACAACAGACAAAAAAGCACTACAGCCTGGCTTCCCAGGAGCACCAGAATTCAAAACAACAACATGACAACAATAGCCACACAGGCTTGTAAGCATCACCCACTTGATAGAAAGATGGAATATTTACTGTATTCTTAGACCTTTTCCTTTTTCACCTGCAGTCCAATGAGGAGCACTTAAAGTGAGAACATTTCAATAAATGTTCAGATATTTGGGGGAAATATCTGAACAAAAAAAGACACCCCAGCTTAAATGTGTGCTTGCATTGTTCTGAGCAATGGGTCTATTTTTAAAGTGGCCACAGAGGAGTACTAAGCAGGACAGAATGGGAAGGCAGGAGGTCCTCCCAGCTCGCCTAGATTTGCCACCATCTGGGGGAATTATTCGGTTTGAATGAATTCCCAAGATGTCACATTTAAGTACATGTTCAAGGGTAATTACAAACCACACTCCAGAGCCATGTGTGAATCGCATGGATTAGTCATGCCAACATTCCTCTTCATTAATGTGTGTACCAGAGGTTGACAGCACAGTTGGGAAGTTATTCTTTCAAGTAGATGGTAATATTTTAAGTGACTCTCCTATACCAAAGGGGAAAGATAAAAGGGAACTTAGCAGCTCACTTAACACTTCCTCTAACTGTCTCATATCGGGAGTCGACATCCATTTCATCATCAGTTTTTGTGAATTCTTTCCTAAATGTAATCTCTTATGGGCAGAAAGAAATATGAAGATCTTGGGCCACGTAATTACATCTTAATTTTGTAATTAGATGTCTTGATTGTCTAATTAAAGGACAAGAAGGCTGTGCCTAATTACACATGCTAATTATTATGCAAACCCATGCCCTAATTATGTAACTCTACTTATGAGAACACTGCCTGTGTGTGTCTCCACAAAATTCAGACATTTGCTAACATATGGCGTCAGCAGAGTGTGTCCCGAACATGACCACAAACTTCACTCTGTAACCTGTGCCCAAGTGGAGAACGTAAGCACCATCAATCGGGAACTGGCCAGATAGCGCCACCAGTCACCATGGTCCCTGCACCCAAATGGGCAGGGGGATCGCGGCCACCAGATTGATGGGCGAAATTGCAAAGTGGTTCTATCTGCCTCACTCTCACTTCCTTCTCTGCAGCCCTGTCTCATGCTCTTTGGTCCCTGGACTGTCTGTCTCTACAGGCTCTTCACATATTGATAGATTGATACATTCAAAAAGATAAGTGGAAGTCCTAACCTCCAGGACCTAAGACTGTGACCTGATTAAGAAACGGGATCGTTGACAATGTAATTAGTTAACACGAGGACATATTGAAGTAGAGTGGATCCCTCACCCAAATGTCCTGATAGGAGGGTGGCTGTGTGAGGGCAGAGACACACATGACTATGAAGGCAGAGATGGGAGTGACACGGCCATGAGGAGTGGTGTGTCAAAGGCCATCAGCAAGCCCCCCACAGTGCTATGGTAAGCAGAAACACTGAAATGATGCCTGGGTTTTGGAGGCAGAGTTATTTACGTCAGTGGGCACCGATCGGGATCATTCCCAGCATATCAGACCCTGATCTCTGGTGATCTACGGCTTATATGGGATAAGCGAGCAGGAAGTACAGAGGCAGGATGGCTTGTCAATTGGGGATTGGTTTATACAATGTGCTTCACAGTGACCAGCTATGCATCACAGTGACCAGCTGTTTCTAAGAGACAGAAGCAACAGGACCTAGATCCGGAACTATTACTTGGGCAAGTAAGAAACTGAAGTATACCGGCTAGGGGAGGGAAGGGGGTTCTGTTACAACAGCTTGGAAGAGACAGCAAAGGATTCCCCCCTGCAGGGTTCAGAGCAAGCATGGTGGTGCTGATGCCTTGATTGCCTACTTCAGCTTCTGAAACTGTGAAATGATAAATTCCTGATGTTTTAAGCTGCTTAGTTTGTGGTACTTTCCAGGGAAGTCCTAGGAAAGAGATATACTAGGAATGCTCAGGAAGGGGTCTCAGAGCCAAAGGAAAGATTTTTTTTTAATTTCCTCCTATTACTTTAAAATTTTTCATTGTAAAAGAAATTTCTGTTTCACGTCAAATTGTGTCATTTGAGTTCTGTGCCATCCAGAAAAGTCCAGGTGGCCTGGAATGCTACTGTGGAAAGCAGGTGATGTGTAACCATCCCACAGCCACCGTGTGATGTTTAGAACAGCTTTCCTCTGACAGGAATTAATGCAAATGTATCCCACAATTATAATTATGGACATCTGTCATTGTTTACATTAAGGATACTGAAGTTGGAAAATGACAACAGAAAGTATATATAACTTCAGATAGCCTCCTTTGACTTCATTTTCACAACTGAAGCAGTCTTTAAATGCTACAAGACAAAAAATCCTGCACTGTTGGGGGTAAGACTTCACTGCCCTTTCCTGAAATAAATAGAACCACACAGATCACTTTCAAAATAAGGTTCAAGGCTTAAAGGTTGAAAATTTCCCAATGTTTCATTTTCCCTTAAGACCAGCGCCCTCTCTTGACAGGCTCAACAGAAGGACGTGACCCTATTTTAGCTCCAGATGCCCCTTGTGATAAATTGGGGGCATTTCAATGAAGGTCAAATGGACTGAGGTTTGGAGAGTGAAAGAAGAAACCAATCAAATGACATTGCCAGTAATTCTGTCAAAGTTGTAGTCAAATCAAGAGCATTACCAGAAACAGGGACTTAAACTGCTGTCTTGAAAAATGTGTTGGTAAGAAATAGGAGCAGGATACAAGGTCTGCTGGCTTCGCAGCGTACGGATCTGGAAGCACTTGACAGAAATGTGGGCAAGGCAGCCAGATCTATCAAAGAGGAAAGCCTATTCTCATTTTATTGTAATTTTGTCTAGTTTCTTCTACCTGAGCATTTTTATATGTTTAGATAACATTCTCTATATTTTTCTATTTTTATTCCTTCATATTTCTACATTTTTCCATTTCACATAATTAAACAACTGTTATGAATCCTTTGTAACTATCATTTTTATGGTTATATAATATTCCTCTTGAGGACTTTTTTTGTTGTTGTTGTTTTGGTACCAGGGATCGAACTCATGACCTCATAACTTTGCAGTTGCCAGGCAGGCACTTATGCCACTCAGCTAAATTCCCAGCCCAGGACTTATTATTATGTATTAAACTATTCCTGTTGTTAAATATTTAACGTTTTTTCCACTTTTAGTTGCATTAAGTCGTGCTGATCCAATGAACATTTCTGTGTCCTGAAGCTTTCCAGGACCTTGTGTATGAAGATTTTTCCAGACCTGAAATCCACAGATCACTGGTTTTCAACATGGCCACACAATGCCCAAAGCTTTCCAGGAAGCTTGCTGACACCAGTCCCATGGTCCCAACCCCATTTCACCAAAACTTTCATGAATTTCCCCTACTCAGTGGACACATCAATGCATCTTGATACACATCTGCGTTTCTTTCATTGAGAGAGAGAATATTTTTGCCATCCTTTCTCCAGCTGTAAAAGTGTTTTCCAACTCTGAAATCATTTCCCTCCCTCCTTCCCTGCCTTCCTCCCTCTCCCCACCCCCTTCTCTCCTTTCTTGCTCCCCCTCATCCCCATGGTGATTTATCAGGGCAGCGGGCAGAGTGCCCTACACCAGCTGGTTAAAGAACTACTTGGAAGGTGTGGTCATCGAGAGATGACTGCAAGCTGACTCCGTACACTCGTGGGCACAGAGAGGAAGACAGATGAATTCTGCACATCTTCATTCATGTCGAAAATAACTCCCTGAGACCTTGCTAGTTGACTTGGTTTCCTTGCCTTTTCTTTCCTTGCCCCATGCATCATCCACCCTTTACAAAGAAAGAGGATCAAATCCTGCCTCTAGGCAGATATTTCCTGGAAAAAGATTGTGACAGTTTATGTGACAGGCCCTCTCACTTCCCTCCCTCCTCCTCCTCCTCCTCCACCTCCTCCTCCTCCTTCTTCTTCTTCTTCCTCTTCCTCTTCTCCTCCTCCTCCTCCTCCTCCTCCTCCTCTTTCTTCTTCTTCTTGAGACAGGGCCTCACGATGTAGTTCAGGCTGGCCTCGAACTCACAGTGTCTGCCAGGGTGGCCTTGAACTTAAGGCAATCCTCCTGCCTCAGCCTCTGGTTCTGGGATTATTGCTGCATGTTATCATGCCTGGTAATAATACCATTCTTGATACTTTAGCCATGTGAGTGCTGGTTCAAAAGCTTAAGAAGCTTTTGAAACTCATTAATTGAGTCCTTTGTTACTGGTTGTTTTACATGTACAGTGGGAGTTCTATAAAAGGTCAATATGGTCAATCTGATTAGAAGTTGAGGGCCGGGGATATAGCTCAGTGGCACAGTGCCTCCCTGGCCAGTGTGAGGTGCTGAGTTTGATTCCTGGTACAAAAAAAAAAAAAAAAAAGAAGTTGAAGGAATTTTTTTAAGTAAACTAAAGTTTCCCAACTGTATTACTTTCTCATTGCTGCAAGAACAACTGACAACGTAGTGATTTAAATCACAGACTTACTGTACAGTTCTGGAACCCAGAAGTTCTGGCTCAGCCTCACTGGGCCAAAGTGAGGGGTCGACAGGGCCCCTGCTCCTGGGCCTCTTTGTTACAGGGCCACAACAGTTCAGACCATCTCCAGTTGTCGTACCTTGACCTCCCTTGTCCCTGCACCCCTTTACGAGGACCCCTGCCCTCACATTTGGGGTGCATCCAGGCAGTCCAGGAGACTTGCCAGTCCCCAGAATTCCTGACTTCATTCTATCATCAAACTCCTTGTGCCACATGAACTCTGTCACCCAGCTGCCCTGCCAACTTCTGCCGCGTCTACATCTTGATTTTATTTTGGGGTATGCTGAAAAGGAGAAATGCCTTCACTGGGGACCACAAGTCGCCTTGGGCTTCCTGTTGGGACAGATGAGGCTGTCAAAGTTGCAGGAAGTGGGGAGGAGGCAGCCTCTGGTCCTCACGCTGGTCAGCTTCTGCCACAGTGCCCTGAACTCGGCCTCCCAGCCCTGATACCTAAGCAGCCAAGGAGAGAAGCATTCCAGAAAAAAGATTTCTATCTTAAATAAGTCTTCTAAGCTAGACATGGTGGCACACACATACAATCTCAGCACTCAGGAGACTGAGGCAGGAGAATCACTGTGAGTTCAAGGACAGCCTGGGGAGCATAGTGAGACCCTATCTCACAAATACAAAAAGAAAAAAAAGTCATCCAGGTGATAGTGACTCGTGCAGAGCATTAGCAACTTTTCCATCTTTACCTTAAGTGTTCAGGGCAGGAAAAGCTTCATTTGTACAACACCTTTATGATTTTTGCCATATCTGTAAATTATTTATACTATTATTTTCCAATTTCCATGAAATAAACATAAACGTATTTCTTTGAAAAGGAAAATCTATGTTATGACCATAAAGGGAAATCAGTACCACTTCCATAAATGAAAACTACTGGTAAAAATAAACACTTTACAAGTGTGTGTGCCCCTCCAATGGCCTCGGCTGCAGACCACAGGCCGTGGGAGGCTCACTGCCAGGGAGACCTGGCCTCAGAGGTGGCTCCAAGAAAGCCATGGTCTAAAGTGCAGTCTGTTTATTTCAGTTGCTGTGGCTTGGCTGGGAGTTTGACACTGTGGCCAGAAAGTGACAAAGGAAATCCCAGTCCTTTCTCAGTGTACCCAGGAGTAGATGGGACTGAATGAACCCCATTGTCCTGTCTTGGCCTCCCGGAATTACAGAGAGCTGGCTCATGTTTGATATGGGAGATGCATCCACAGTGAAGTCCCAGAGCCTCAACTTATGAACGAAGAGCATCGAGGTGCTCGCAAGTGTTGGGTGCCTGTCTCTGCTGTGCCAGTGTGGCCCTGGGTGCCAGGGGCTGGGCGCAGGGATCACACCTGCTGTGCCTGTGACCTGTGCCACAGAGGAGTGGGTCGGATAGACAGTCAACAGCTGAGAGCGCACAGTAAACTGAGCATGGACACTGTGAGCCCTGCAGCGGGAGGCTTCACCCGTCACACCCTGCTCCAGTGGGAATGGCTTGTTTCAATTTTGATTACTCTGTGACTATTGCATGGTATTTGTTGAACCTGGAAAAATAGTAACCAGTCCCTACACTAATTATCTCCCACCAAAGCTAGTTTGTGGGGAAGCAGAACAAACAAAGCAAAAACAAAAACAAAAGAAACAGTGGCAACCCGTTCAGGACCCCTTCTGTCTCTCAGGAGCTATTCCTATTCCCTATTCCTATTCCTCGTTCCTTTTCTCCAATAAATTTTCCTACTCTTAAAAAAAAGAAAGAAAGAAAGAAAAAGAAGAAGAAAGAAAACCACATGCTCTCCAAAGAGAACCAATCCTTAGAAAACCATTAAACCAAGAAGAGAGATCAAAGCCGGTACCATGACTGAGGGCCACGGAACGGACTCGCAAAGGCCTGCTGCCCGGGAAGCGGTCACCAGGGGACCACAAGCGTGTGGGTGGACAGCCAGCTGGACGTGGCCTTGACCTTAGTGAAGAGGTGTTTGCCTTTCTCAGTGGGCTTCAAATGCCCAGCTCAGCACAAGGAAACCAGAGCTTTAAGAAAGAAATAGGCCAGGGATTTAGCTCAGCAGCACAGGCACCTGCCTGGCAAGTGCAAGGTCGTGAGTTTGATCCCCGATATAAAATAAAATAAAATAAAATAAAATAAAATAAAATAAAATAAAATAGGAAAGAAGGGAAATCTGTTGACAACCTCTAGAATCCAGCAGGGACAGCAACAGAGCCCCAGGGCTTAGAGCTGGTTGGGAAAGGAGGCGCCCAGGAGCCCAGGCAGCCTTGGTCTGTACCACTGAAGGCTTCAGGACAGTGTCCTGCCCCTCTGTCCTCTTGACAGCACAGGAAAAATTGCTGGAGTAAACCCTGGTTTCATGGTACACATACACACACAGCCTTTGTTTCTATTTTAAAAATTGAATTCTGCCCTAAAACCAGGTCAGTGACTGCCACTTATAAAATACATCTGGGGTGGGTGATTTTTTGTCTGTTTGTTTGCTTTTAAATGTTGGTTATTTGACTGATTTTAACTAGATCAAGCTCCTCCACCAAGTAGAGGCAGATGCTCTTCATGGAGAAGAAATATAGATGTAGCAGGCAGACATCCCCAGAAACTTCTTTTTTAGATTGAGGGGGTACAAAGAGATAGTGGCTGAGTTTTGTGCATAGATATATTTAAAATGTAAAAGGCTGCGTCTTGTGGCTGAGCAACTGCCCCATCAGGCACCAGAAGCCCACCTGTGTGTCCCACAGGTTGGAGCTGGAGAACCTGGCCCTGGAGGTGGACTTCACTACCCTGAGCTCAACTCTCCCAGCGCCGAGGTCCGCACCCACCCACCAGAATGTGAGCCACAGAACCACAGGCAGATTCTCAGTTCCAGAGCCATTTAAATCATGAAGCACACCTGTAATCCTAGCACTCAGAAGGCTGAGGCGGGAGGATCATTGTGAGTTCAAGACCAGTCTGGACTGCAAAGTGAGCTCAAGACCAGTCTGAATTGTGTAGCAAGACCCTGTCTCAAAAAGATACAAATAAATAAATAAATAAATAATGAAGCTGCATTTGGCAAAGGTGGAAAAATAGCTTGGTCACCACTCAGATCAGAAGGTGCTTTACCAGGAAACAATTTAAGGGACTCCAGGTCCTCTGAGGATAGGTCCGGGTGAGGCTGAGGCACTATAGTTGTCTGTCTTTCCAGCTGCCAATTAGCAGGCCAGGCCTCTCCGGTACTGCACTCTGGAGGTAGTGGCAGTGCTTGTTTAAGTGCTTGGTGATGTTGTCCTCATTGGGGGAATCTCAGCACATCAAAGGCTGCTGAGGAGCCAAAATTCACCTACAGTCTGAATTAATCACTTTGTCAAGCACAACAAAGGTTCTCTGGCTCTGCTAATCATCCCAGATAAGGTAGCAGCCCTCTGTTAAATAAGGAAACTGTGGCACCTTTAATTAATATTTCAAAGAGCTGGGACACTTTTTTTTTTTTTTTTTTTTTTTACTGGTTTTATTTTTATGAAAACGGTGCACAGAGAGCAGGTGTTATTCAGACTTCCCAGTTGCAGGGACAGTGGGACCTGGCTTGGCTGGAGTTGTCAGAAGAGGACCTGGGGCCTTAGTTGACTGCAAGGTCAGGGGTTGCTGCTAATTGGGGAAGTCACTGCTGGCCTGTGGCCTCAGTGCTTACATCTTGGTTTTCGAGACACCGCTGAAGACTTCCCTCTTCTCCAACGCTACTTTCTGGGGTGTGGTCTTTAATTTTTTAGACAAGTCCTTGCTATGTAGTTCAGGCTGGCTCTGAGGCCCCGAGTGCTGGGCCACAGGTGTGCACCACCACAGGCGACCCCCTAGCCCTACTGGGCCAGCCTTTTGATCACGGTTCGGAGCCCCACTGTCTGGTGGCCTGCTCTCCCGTGGCCTCCAGCAGAAGCTCCACAGCCCCCATGGGCCCTCACATCCCTTTATCTCCACTTCCCAGAGCCACGGGCATTGGGTCACACTGCAGAGCCCCACCCGGGGTCACAGGAGCCAAGCGGAAACCCCAGACAGAACGAGAGGGTGGAGTGTGGTGTACGGGTCCAGTCCCAGCTGCACAGTCACCCCAAATGGGTTTGACACCCTGAAGGCCACTTGGAAGCAAATGGGCAGCATGGGATGGAGGGGCCTGGAAGCCAGCTGATTTGGGTCCATGGTGCTTACAGAGTACGGGTGTCACACAGGGGACAAATGGGACATGGCCCAGCCCCCAGAGGGCTTGTCCTGTGGACAGAAAACGCGGTTTTCCCTCAGATTTGGAGAAGCCATGATGACCATCCTTTCTTGTCCAGTGGCTCCCCATGGCTTCTAAGCTGCTCAGCACTGAGAATCTTCAATGTCATCCTTGACCCTCTCTTAGCCTGTATGCAATCAGTCACCAAGGTCCATCAGCCTTCAAACCTCTCTTCACTGAGTTCTTCGCATTTACTCCTAACTTGGCACTGCACTGTTCCAGGGCACCACTTTCACTCCCTGGGCCACTGACTCTTCAGTAGAGCCCTCATCTGGCCTCCAGCCCCCAACCCCCAACCACCTGTCAGCCCTCCACACTTACGTCAGAAGAACTTGCTAATGTGTAGTCTCATCAGATTGCAGCCCAGCTGAGAGTTCTTTCAGATCAAGTACTAACCTCCTTTATTTGGCACAGGAGGCCTTTGATGATCTGACTCCCACTTGGCTCCAGCCTTGTTTTAAATTGTCTTTGTCCCCTCTTTAGACTCTGGCAGTCTTGCTCATTTCTAGTCATTGCAAGATGTTTCGTGCTGCTGGGTTTTGGCCTATGCCATTTTCCAAGGCCAGGGCAAGTGAGGTGTCTAGGACACTACATTTAAGGAAGTTCATATGCTCAGGGATGAGCAAGTACTGACTATGTTCTTGCATAACCCTGAGAGCCAGGGCCTCCTTAAATGTTGCACCCCAGCTCCCCTCACCTGGTCCCAGCCCACTCTGCCCAGCAACAGCTGGTGTCCACCTTCCTTCTCCATCTGGCAAGTCCAGATCCTCTCTGGCTTTCTGTGCAGGGGCCGCCTCTTCCCTGAGCACACCCAGACTATCGTGGGCCCATGGTCATGTTTCTCTTGACCTCTCACGGGCCTTTGTGGCATCTCTGGTGGCGGCAGTTGTCAGCAAAGAGCAGGAGAACACAGCGCATTGTTTGTCGGACTTGAATCCTGCCCACGTTCATTGCTTACGGTACCTGCTGCTGCTTCCATCCTGCAGGCTCAGTTGTCCACAGTTCAGCCCTCATTTTTAAGAAGCCCTTGAAGAACTTGAGGCATCCTGAAAGAGGAGCATCTGCCTCAGGTGAACCACTGAACTGGGGACCAGGGAGGCAGCCGGGGCTTCCTGCAGGATCACAGGGAATTGTGGCAGGGTCTTCCTGAGAATCAGAGCCTTTTGGGATTTACACAAAGGAACTTGGTTTTTTGTCCTCATGCTCTATAGAATGTGCTGTCTTCCTCTCCAATTTTCAGATGAGAAAACTGAGGCTCAGAGAGACCAAGTAACTGACCCAAGCTCACACAGCTAGCAAGAAGCAGAACTCAGACTGGAACCCAGGCTCTCTGGCTCTAGACCCTGTGCTCTTCTGTAGCACCCTCTATTATTGTCTGTAGGTGACGGGAGGTGTGGAAGACCCAGCTTTGTCCCATCCAGGGAATAAAAGGCAGGTTCCATTTTACAGAGCCTTATTATCCCCAGGGTTCAAATCCATGGGTCAGATTCATACTGGAATCTGCAACCTGGAAATGAGAACAGGTTCACTTGAAGTGAAGACGTGGCCTGCAAAAAGAGTGGAGGGTTTGTTCCTTTGGCCAGCTGAGTTCAGATGTCGCTGAGCAGCCAAGGTCAGTAGAAGGGGCATTGGGTGTCTGTGGCAGGTGTGTGGAGTGACTGTAAGTTTTTTTGTATCCTGCCTAGCAGGCATTTAAAAAAAATATTTGTCAGTTGAATTCGAGGTTAAGTCTTCATAAGCCTACCCAACAGTTTATCTTTTCATTGCTCTATGACGGGGCCAGTAGCCTAGAAAAGACCTGGGAAACCTGATTCTGACTCCTTGCTAGGCACACAGCTTAAAGTGCTTGGGCAACTCAAAGAATAAAAGAATACTGTGTATGTTTCAAAGAATGTTTATAGTCCCACGGGTTTTTCTTTTTTGTACTGGGAATCGAACTCAGGACCTTGCACTTGCTAGGCAGGCACTGTGCCACTGAGCTATACCCACAACCCCCCACCCCATTGCATCTTTGTTACAGTAATCCCCAAGTCTTTGTCTAGACCTGGTTCTTGGCAAGTCCACTCAGTGGCCATTGGTCATCTCTTAGCTATAATGATTAACAGTGTGTTCCACCGGAAATTATAGACTTCAAGGTTAAAAGGCGGTAACTCCAGGCTAAGACTGAGGCTCAGTTCCGTTGCTCATCAGTGTGGTTGATGCTGGTTTTCATTCTTCTGGGTTCTCTGAACCAGACTCACAGAGCCCCCTTGATCCTTTCCCATGGTGAACCAATCTAGGGGTGGCCTCTTACCTGCTGCCTGCACCTTGAGACTCCTTTCAGTGTCACAGCCCCTTGTCCTAGTCCTGTCCCCTCCTAGCCATTCTTATCTCATCACCTGTATTAGTTAGCTACTGCTGTGTAGCAATTATCCTCAGACCTAAAGCATTTATTATCTCAGAATTTCCAAGATTCAGGAATATGGGAGCCGATTAGTTGAATAGTTGGGGGTCAGGGTCTCTCAGAAAATTACCATCAGGCTAGAGAATCTGCTTCTAAGCTCACTCACATAGCTGCTAGGAGGCTTTACCACATTGGCCTCCATAAGACTGCTCAGCAGGGCAGCTGGCTTCCCCCAAACACACAACCAAAGAAAGAGAAGAGGGAGAGACGGAGACAGAGACACCTCTAGATAGAAGCCTCAGTCTTTTCTAACCCAGTCTTGGGGATGATGTAACAACACCCCTGCTGTATTTTCCTGATCACACTGACCAGCCCTGGAGGAGAGAACTATGCAAGTATATGGGTTCCAGGGCAGGGATCATTAGGAGCTAACTTGAAGACTGACAATCTGTGCCCCAGTGTCAACAAATTTAATGGAACCCAAATCCTTCTTGCTTGGATATTTTCAAACCAGTTGCTGAACCCTGTAATGTCTCTAAGCCATTTAGTTCTAGAAGGAATAATAACAACAAGCTGTGGGTGTTCTGTTCTTTAACCCATAACGGTGAGTTTATTGCCTGCTCTTTGCCAGGCACTGTCCCAAATGCCACTGTACGTCACTGAGCCAAGAGTGAGACCAACTTTCCTTTAATTGGAAAAGTAAAATCAGATAAACTTCAAGTGGAGCAGACAAAATGGATTTAAAGACTTCAGAAAACAAGCTGGGTAGTAATACCTAACACTTACTAAGCACTTTCTATAGGCCAGATGTTGTACTAACCCATAAAACAAAATTCTATAAACACTTCCTGTACATCTTACCTTTTAATTGCTACCCACATCCTAGTTATGTCCATTATACAGACAGAGAAACTGAGGCTTAGACTCTGGTCAATGGACAGCTATAGCTGAGGCCCAGGTTGTCTGAATGAAGGGCCTTTACCTCACACTGTGACAGAAATTTTGAAATTTTGAAACTAACTAGCAGCCTGATATCATATTATGACAAGATATGCTCATCCCGCCAGCTACATAGCTAGACTGCTAGACCCAGTCAGCCTTAACTGACCATGTCCAGCTACTGTTAATCGATAGCCTGACCCAAGTCAGCCTGACCATGTCCAGCTGACTGTGTTTTCCCACTTAAAAAATATATCCTGTTTTTCTAACATATTCCCAGGACTTTCTACCCAGCAACAGACGATGACTAAACCAACCCAAGGAAAGCTAACCACGCTCTCACGCGTCTGTACTTGCTGCTTGCAAACCTATATAAACTAAGCCAAAAAGCTGACTTGGACCTGGTGACTTGGAGTTGATTCTCACCAGCCCGCTGGCATGATAAACGTGTTCCTGCCTACTCCTTGGTGCAGGGCGTCTTCCTTTCGGTTTGCTAGCGGGTTCGGCAACACCACCAGGCCTCTGCCTGGTCTGTCCCAGCTCAGCAAGGCCAATGAGGTAGAGAGACTGGGCCACTCTTAGTGCTGCTCTAACCAATACACAAGCTGGGAAGTGTAAAACCACAGAAAGTCATTCTCTCCTGGTCTTTTCTGTGTGGCTCTATTTTCCTGTCATCTTCCCCTGTGCATCTGTGTCCACGCTTTCCTCCCGCAAAGACACCTGGCATGGGGTTGGGGCCACCTTAAACCTATACAGCCTCATTGTCACTGATTACTTGGACAAAGACCCTCTTTCCTAGTAAGGTTATATGCTGAGGTTCTGGTGGCATAAATTTGGAGGAACACTGTTCAGCTCAATGCAGAGACCATCAGAAGTGGCAGCAGGCCTGAAGCAGGAGGCTTCCTTGCCACCCTGGGGACACAGAGAAGGTGATGTGGAACAAAGCTGCCCACCAGGAAAGAAGAAATTAATTCTAAAACCTTTTCTCCTGGCTTTCTCTGAATGTCATACTTCATTTTCCTGTTTGGTTTGGGTTTTTTTTTTTGCCACGTGCTATTAGGATACTAACTAATCTGTATTTTAGCTGTCTTCACACACCCTTTTTATAAGAAACAAGAGCAGTGGAGTTTTGCATTTGATTCAGATTGCAGGAGACCTCCCTCATCAGGTCCCAGTGGCTTCCTAGAGAAGATGACACAAGCATGTGTGACAAGGAGGGGCATGGACGTGTGACAAGAGCATTTTTAATCATTGCATACCCAAGATAGATTCACAGTGTGCCACAGGCCCAGTGACTCAGGGACACCGCCTTTCTTCCGACAACCTCTAGCCAGTGCCCAGGGGTAGTTTCTGGAAGAACAGGAAATAAATATATTTTTTCCTTAATAACCCAGTAGGGCTCTGGCACCCATGAGAATATTTAAAACAATTCTGGAACTATTTATGCTTTCAGCCATAGCCATTTCTTGGCATAACAGCATCCATAAATTTACTGCCTGGAGTAGAACAATGAATTTGTCCTAAACAATATGGCTCACCATCTACCAGGGTGTCCCCTGGTTGTTGTATTTCAGGATAGGGTGAACATAGCATACCTTCTGCGTGCAGATTTCCTCTGGTCCACTGACTTTAGATGGGTCTCCCCCAAGCCTTGCTTTCCCAGGCTGGATCTGACATCTTAGGGTCCCAGGAGCAATTATTTGATCTTCTTAGAATATGTCCCAGTAACATCACCAGGCAGCCCCTGACCTCCCTCACTTATTCGGCTAGAGAGTCTGAGGCCCATCGCTAAGCTCAGCCCAGGACCAAGCTCCGCTCCAGGAGAGTTCTGGACCCTGCTGAAACAGCTCTTGATGCCTGTTGGTCACGCCAAAGCTAAGAGCCACCTGACCCCTGTGCCAGTCCTGGGCTGGCAAATTCCCCATCAGTGTCTGCTTTTTTTCACAAAGGTGTTGTTTTCATTTACAATAAAAATTCAAATGTCCATTAACTTTAAATTTTGTTTGTTTATTCTCTTTATTACTGTTTTATTTTGTCTTTCATTCACAATCTCTTTCTGCTCTGCCAGCAAGCAGAATCCAGATATGTGATCTTGGAGCACTGCTAGATTCGGTCATTGTTCCCAATTCTTCATGTTCTCCTGGGTCAAAGCCCTGCACCAGTGCCCTTTGCCCCACGACCTTATAGTGCCTCCCAGTACATGGTTGGAGTCTTCTTCCCCTCATGAGTGCCAGGTTTGGGCATGGGGCTTGCTTAGCTGATGGGACGTGGGCAGAAGTGATTTTAAGGCACTTTGGGAATAAAGTCTCAAGGACATGGCTGTCTCCACTTACATTTCTTGTGTTCCCATCATCGTTCAGGAATACAGCTTCCTCCAAGTGTCCTCTTCAGCCTGGGCCCCATGATAGACACAAGGGGCAGATCTGAACCCCACTCTCATCCTGGCACAGTGCTGTCCCACCCAACGCCAGGCCATAAGGAGAGCAAATGTCATTTGTCAATGAGGGTGGGGTGCTTCATACCACAGAGTTATTGCAGCAACATCTGACTAATACAAGTCTGTCCACTTACCTTGTCTGGACCTCCAATTCTGCTTCTGTAAAATGGGGCCACCGGATTACAACCCATGGAGGACAACATTTTCTCTCCTGACACACAACTAGTGTCTGCATCATTATAACCAACACAACAGAGAATAAACATACTAGAGTCAAATATGGCAAAGCACTAACAAAAGAGAAGGATTGGAAAATATTAATTCAGGTTAAAACCCAGGGCCTTATTGATTGCCTAGCAATGGTTAGTTGGTTGGTTGGTTGGTTGGCTGGTGAGCTGGTTTGTTTGCTTTAAGATAGAAACGAACTGAACCTACAAAGAAACATTTGCAGTGACACAGGTAAGGATGACATGGTAAAGGGCAGACAAGAATGAGCAGAATCAAAAATATGTGGTGTATAGGAACCGAGTAAGAAAGGCTTAGCAGAATTTCTTTACAGATTTGCTACACATCATTTACATTCCAAGTACTCAAGCTGCAGGGCCAGGCAAGTGTCACCTAAGGAAAGGAAGATCACATGAAAAAGGACTGTGCTCCTACTGTCCAAATCAGGCTATAAATGTAAATTGTGCCACAGAAAATTTGGAAAAATCCTGGAAAGCCAATTACACTTAAAGCTCAATTTATAGAGCATTATCCAAGAAATAAATTTTCTTTACTTTTCAACATCTACAAGCAAGAGTCGACAGGAACTAAGAGTTGACATCAGGGACCACATCAGCGAGTGGGAGGTGTCCCCTTCACGAAGCCCTCATGCTCCTTTCACAGCATCAGGAAAAGATGACGGCTCTATGTCAAGATACAGAACCCAGGCAAGGTGCAGACCGGCGTGGCATGCCTGGCCTTCTCGGAAGAGATGCCTGCAGTGCCCTTCTCAACTGTCTTCCTTCCCCTGGTCCCCTGGAAACCTGCTGTGTGCCGGCCTCTGTCTCCACCACACAGTTGGTGAGTACCTCCAGCATCCTCTAAAACTCCTTAGTTCCCAAGACCAATAAGCGTTCTCTAAACCCACTTTAGTCATTCAAGGCCGGAAGCTACCTAGTGGCAGAAGCCCACGACCATTCCATACAAGGCCAATTGTTTTCAGCACAGCTTTCCTTACTTCCCATACCAAATGCATCCCTGGGAATCGTGCAAGACATCACAAGGTTTTTAAAATAAATAAAAACTAAATCAACCTGGTCAGGATCTACATAATTACTGTTAGGTATAAGCCTGCAGTCAGCAGATAATACTAGCGGCTAATGTTTACGGAATGCTACCTGTGCCCGGCACAGTTCCAAATCTCCCCAGGATTTAGCTCATGTAATCCTTGCTATGTGCCAGGAACTAGAGACTATGATTATCCTTATAGCATAAATGAGGAAACTGAGACCTAGTTTAGTTAGGGTTAGAAAGCCAAGCAGGATCTTGAACCCACACGCTGGACCATTACAAAAAGTGGGAAAAGGCAGCTAAAACCAAAGTGATGTATTGGCAGAGTTGAACCAACGAACTGCTGAAATGCTTAAGAGCTAGTGGCTTCTTTTCCTAAGTGGGTTCAGCTGCCACCTTTGTATATGATTATGTCACAGACCTTTCTTTTCTAAACAGCACAGAGATGAGCTTCAACCTACAACCCAGTCTAGTGTAAATTATCAAAGTGAAATCTTCTATCAAGATTCAGATCTCTAGCTTGGCATGGTGGCTTGTGCCAGTAATCCCAGCACTCAGGAGGTTGAGGCAGGAGGATCAGTGCAAGTTCAAGGCCAACCTGGACTACAATATAAATTCTAGGCCAACCTGAACTGCATAGTGAAACTCTGTCAAAAAAAAAAAAAAAAAGATTTAGATCTCAACTCATTGAAGTCTTATACAAGGTGTGATCAAAAATTATGGCCAGGCTTGGTGGCGCACGCCTTTATCCCAGCACTCGGGAGGCTGAAGCAGGAGGATCGTTGTGCGTTCGAGACTAGCCTGGCCTACAAAGTGAGTTTAAAGCTAGCCTGAACTGCATAGTGAGACCCTGTCTCAAAAATTAGGGCTGGGGATTTAGCTCAGTGGCCTAAGTGCCTGCCTGGCAGGTGTGAGGTTTGTGAGTTTGATCCTCAGTACAAAAAAAAAAAAAGGTGAATGTTTTAAAAAAGTGTTTCTATTTCAATAAAAGACACATTGCCATGAGTTCCCTCAGACTATGTCCCCTTGCTTCAAACATATTTATCTCATTGTTCTTATCACTTTCAAAACATTTATGTTTCATGGCCATCTTAACTTTGGGGGAGAACCAGAAGTTACAGCACTAGAGCCAGTCAGTAAGGTAAATGACCACCTTGACAGAAATTTCCATAAATGTTTTTAAGCCACTCAGGACATAGAAGCAGCTACAATATTGTAACTAAAGACACTCACTAAAGAGCACTTCCAGAATTGCTTCAGACAGTGGCAAGATCAGTGGGATAAGTTTGTTCCAAGAGAGGGGGACTATTTCGAGAGGGATTAATGGCAATTTGCCTTTTACTGTAATAATTTTTTAAATTTGTAATTTGCAAATTAATCATATTTTTTACCATGCTTTGTATCCTGAGCAGGGGTGGTAGCTGCACGCAGTGGTATGCAGGTAGAACTGAATAGAAAATTCTCTGTGACAATATCCACAGTGACAAAGAACTAAGGAGCAGTGGGAGTCCACACACACCAAGCACATGCCACAGTTCTATGTGCTGTCTGTTTAACTCAATTTGGTTGCAAATCATTGATTCCTGTTACTTGATAGAATTGAACTGAATGCTCAGGCACAGGGCAAGGCCCTTAGGCAAAAGCTGAGTGAGACCGAGGCAGGCTCTTGGGCAACTCACATTCTGCACGGGAAGCCAGGTCAGGGAGAAGGGAGAGGGAAGGGAGCAGGTGCAGCAGGAAGAGCCAAGGACACCTCAGAGGTTCCTGGAGAGGCTGCTACCTGGGTGGAGGGGAAGCGCATTGAGTAGAGCAAGTTGAAGATGAATGGTGTGACCCACAGAAGGAACTGAGGAGCAGAGGGCTGGCTGAGGAGGGGTGGAGGATGCACCCACAGAGGCATCGGGACCAGATCAGGAGAGCCTCCTGGGACAAGATGGCAAGACTTGATTTCCCAGGGGCCTTTAATGCAGATGAGTGGTGAGTTTCTGCTGGTGGCCTGGCTGCAGGTGCAGGTGCATTTCAGCAGCATAGACAGGAGGCAGGGAGATGCGGAGAGGCAGTTTCTGGCCAAGGGATGCTCTTGGAGCCCTCAACCACAGCAGGAGGAGAACAGACCGAGGAGAGG
>RJWM01018170.1:0-41520 GCA_004363535.1 Dasyprocta punctata | reverse complement strand
CTCCTGATTTCTTTTTTGTGATTTGCCCTACCCTAGGTCCTCAAGGGCCTCCTGGATATGGAAAGATGGGCGCAACAGGGCCAATGGGCCAGCAAGGCATTCCTGGCATCCCTGGTCCCCCAGGTCCCGCGGGCCAGCCAGGGAAGGCTGGTCACTGCAACCCCTCAGACTGCTTTGGGGCCATGCCAATGGAGGATCAGTACCCACCTGTGAAAAACATGAAGGGGCCTTTTGGCTGAAATGGCCACCTCCCATGAGATGAAGGATTCCATTCGGAATAAATGACCAAAGATTATAGGACTCTGTGATGGGTTATGAATGTTTGTGTTGTTAATGTTGTTATTTTTAATTGCTGTTAATATTTTTTTAACAATAAAGAAGGAAAACTATCTGCAATCCCACTCCGAGTGGCATTCGCCGGGTGCTGCAGCCACATCTCCCTGGCATCTTTCTTTTCCCATTAGATCCTGGAGTCTCACGTTGGTCCTTCATTCTCTGCAGTCAGCCAGTGGAGTTTTGGGGTGCTGTTGTCTAGAATGTCTCCCGCCTAGCTTCCCTCTTCAGATGCTTCTGATTCATCCTTCAATTTTCTGACCCATTTTCAGTCCTCTATGGCACACTTGTGACAAGTTAGGGAAAGGGTATCACTCAGCCTATCAAACGAACCAAAAGCAGTTTTGAACACTTTCAGCTCCCAGTGTTTGGAACCCCACCCACACTTCCCACCTCACTTCACTTCCTATGACCCAAAGCCAATACGGCGTGCACCTTGGGAGATGCCACTCAGTGCTAAGGTGTGTCCACCCGCCTGGAAGTCCCTTCAAGCATGCAGACTCTTCTTGATGCTCCAGTAATTCTGTGATTAGAAAACCTGTGCAAACAAGAGGAAAGATTGGCCCCAGCCCCTGCCTAGCAACCAGGGAATGCTTCTCTGGGAAATGAGATGGAACCCCCTACCTGCACCAATGCATGGCTCTCACCAGCTCTCCAGCTTCAGGCAGTGCCTTTCCAGGCTGCAAATGACATCTTTTGTTACTCAAATATGCATGATGCTTTTCCTGTACATTTTAACCTAGGCCTTTGGAAAACAGCTAAGTTGAATTGGTGAGAAGCCACAATCAGATCTAAGCTTGTGGTCCTTAAAGCCCACTGGGGACTTGGTGATCCATCCACTTGCTCTCCGTATGTGAAAGGGATAGGAAAAAAAGAAAAGAACAGTGAATTGAGCATTATAGAAACAGTCCATCTCAAGCCTCTTCTTTCTCTACTTTTCAGATCTCTTGTCCTGAAGGGCTGGCTGCCCTGCGAGAAAGCAACAGGGCACATTGAGGGGGACTTCCAAAGAAAGGCTTTTGCAGGCCCCAGATTTCTGGAAGGCTTATTCAAGTTGGATAAACTTCAAAGGGATCATAGAGCAGGCTCAGAAATGTACTCAGAGTCTAGATGTTTATCCAAACTGCCTGAAGCCTTCAAGTTGGCTGTGAAATCTCCCCAAAGTTGGCATTTCCAGCATATTTCTGAGCATTCTTTCCTCTGGTTGAACACCCAAATTCCAGGAAACCAGCCTAGGGATGGTGTCTCAGAACCTTTGTTGTATTTTTTTCCTGCCAGGGACCAAGGTGTGCTGGTGGTCAGAGGAATGAAGTCAGGCAGACTCCGCTGAGCCCGCCTGAATGCCTTGCATGCTGTTTTTAGATACAGGAAGAGTCAACTCTTTTCAGCTCTCACCAGCAATTCTCAGTTAACCCTGGTTCTAACTGAAAACATTAAAAAGCAAATACATCATCTCTGCATTGAAGTAGCAGCCAGGTTTTGGACAGTGGATGAGGACAGATGTTAAAACACTCCCCTTGGAAGGTCAACTTCCACTCTCAGCCCAGTCTACAAAGTGAACTGATGAGGGCCTTATGATTGGGAGCATGTTGGCGCCAATAGAAAGCGAAGCACAAGTCAGCTGCTGAATTGAGCAGGTTGGCTCCAAAGGCCAGAAGGGAAAATTGCCACGAGGAAGCATCAAACTCACTCCCTCTGAGGGTCACCAGGGAATTTCTCCTTATAGAGTAAATGATGTTTACTCCTTCAGTGTTCTTCCTGAATCACATTCAGGCTACGCTTTGGGAATTCTATGACAGATGAGGCTTAAGCTTCCATGATATGAGTGCTTGCTTCCCTGGAGTTTGAAATTGCTGTGTTTTCTTGGGCCATGAAGAACCAGATGGGAAGCTGAATTTTATAGTCTCTTTTTCTGTGGTCAGCAAAACAAAACAAAAAAAACAACTCTGAATCTTGCTCATCAGTTCAGGAGCTGGGTAAGCTGAAGAGAAAAGAAGGCGGGGGATATGTCTTCTACTTCTTTTAGGTAGTTTTTTCACATTCCCATTCTGTTATTCTTCCATCTTCCTTTCTTAGTCTATTCCAGGCTTTTAAGGCAACCCAGAGATCATTCTAGACAAAGTCTAACTAGATGAGTCTATTTCCTCTTCCTACTTTGTGCCAGGAACTGTACTAGGCTCTGGGGATCCCAAGGCAAACTAGATAGATGTGGTTCCTGCCCCCACAGTGTACATGGAGAGTAGACAGTTAAGCAATTACAATAAAGTGGGATGATGGGGCAGTGCCGGGTGCCAGGGGTATGCATCACTGGGAATCTAACCATGTCTAGAGAGAAAGTGATCGATCCAGGCAGAGGGAACAGCATGTGCCAAGTTCAGAGCTGATTGAGCACAGCAGGCTGTGATGGGACAGAGGGCAGTATGGTTGGATTGCTGAACACAAGCAGGGAAGACACAGTGGGGAGCCACTGATGGGTTTTACACAAAGATATGCTGAGTCTGGTTTAACTGATGGCAATGTAAAGAATAACTGGGGTGTCCCTAATTTGAGAATCACTTGCTCTATAAGACGGATGAAAGGCTGTTGCATATTTATCCTACAGAGAAAAATCCCAAATTTGATGCCTTCTGGAATTTAAATTTTCCTTTTTGTCGTTTTTTCCTCTGTTACCACAAGTCAATAGAATCTAATAAGATTCTTTCTTTACATGCGGCCAGTCCATCAACCCTTTATGAGATTCGATCCTTTTTGTTGCTGTCCTGAATAGTTTACAGGAATAGAACACATCAATGTGCTCTCTCTACGATCCCATAATGGAAGAGCAGTGTGGCCAAATTGCCACGTCTGCTGTTCTCATTTTCTGTTTGGTTCTGTGGAAAGCAGCAAATCACCCTCTGATTTACAAAATTCAACTGGAGTTTAAATTTCAGAACTGGTTCTAGATGGAATCAAAGAGAATTAATGCTATAGTAATTAGGTAGGTGTTGGCATTCCTTTTCACTAAGCCACACAGGAGCCTGGCGCTCAGCCAAGAATCTGTGGGGAGGATGTGTCTCTAGGGGATGCAATATTTTTCCAGTGGTCAGGCCTTCCAGTACCAGGGTCTGCCTCACCTCGGCCGGGTAAACAGGGCTTCCATGAACTCTGGAAGATGCTCTTTGCTGTATAAAGGGCTGGAATCTAGGTTTTCCTCTTTGGCTAAAACAAACAATAACAGGAATGTCCCCACCCACCTCTGTCTGCCTCAGGTAGTTGAGGTTTTGGAAATGAATTGTTTTTCAGTCTTTGGAAGATCCTGAGCTCTCTTTCATCTAGTCTTTTCCAAAATAAACACACCTGGGCCTGCTGCAGGTCCTCAGAGGCATAACCCTGGATGTTGGCTTTGGTTGGTGTCTGGCTCCCAGAGAGAAGATTTGGATACCCCTGCCTCCCAAATAGCACAGACCTCCAACAGAAAGTTCTTAAGTCTTTAGCCAGACAACGGGGATGAGTACAAAGAATCCTCACAGGCAGTTAATACTCAGTACCTAGAACAGAGCCTGGCAAGTCCACGGGAACTCAGTAGACCAAAGTGTTTGTGGAATAAAGGAATGCAAATCACACAACCTCAGTTAGCAAGCCAGGTGTCACTATTGTCACACTGGGCTAATAACCCCTTGACCTTTAGGCCCTCCTCTCCTCCCATACTTCAGAACTTCTTTTCTGAGATTCTGCAATTCAATTTCACCAGTATTTTTTGCACTGTCGGGTTAAGAAGGTAAAGAAGACATGAGACCTACTACTAAGTACTGAGTGGTTAAAGCAGTGTGAACCTGGGTGCAAATGCTGAATTCTTGTTTTATCCTTTTGATATTAAGGAAGCCACTTAGCTTCTCTAGGCCTCAGTTCCTCAGTATAAGTGGGTAGTAGTATTTATTTCAAAAGACCATGGTGAAACTTAAACAACACAGTGCTTAGCACAATATCTGTCACCAAGTAAACATTCAATACATGATGATAATGATAACCACTAACATTTAATGAATTCATGACAGGTCTATTCTAGGTTCTGGGAGGACAGAAGTGAATAAGAGAAAGAGAATCCTATAATACCCATGTGAACCTTACAAAACGCATGCAAACCTTGAAAGAAGTAAAGACTATGATGAAAAATAAGATACAGTGGTATGGCAGATGACTTGAATGTGCGTGGGGTAGCAATGTACTTTAGATGTGGTTTCCAGGAATTTAACTATCTCCCCAGGAGGTGCTACTTCAACTTAGACCTGGATGATAAGGAGTAGCCAACCAGTGGAAAGCCAAGGGAATAGTATTCTAGACAGAGGAAAGAATAAATCCAAAGATGTGGAGTCAGGAATGAGCTCAGTATGTTACAGGAATGGCGATCAGGCCAGTGTGGCAGGGCTGAGCTGACGAGGACAGCAATGGCAGGCAGTGAAGCCAGTGACACAGGCAGGGTCTGGGTCATGTAGGGCCATGAAAATCATAAGTTTAAATTTTGTTATAAATGTGATGGAAAGTTCTTGGAGGAGTTTAAGCCAAGGAATGACATCATCTGATTCTCATTTCAAGATAATCACTCAGGCTGTCCTATGAAGAATGAAGTGTGGGGAAAAAAACTAAAAGCAGGAACATTGGTCAGGAGGCTACTGTAGTAGGCTAGGCTATAGATGATGGTGTCTTGGATCAGATAGTGCAGATAGGAAGAAAAGAACAGATGCAGGTATATTTTTGAACTAGAGCAAATGGTGGTAGGGGAATGAGTAGAGAAACAGACACATAAGAAAAATACTAGGCTTTTGGCCTGGGAGATTGAGTTTTCTGAAATGGAGAAAAATGGGTTTACGGGGAAATATGAAAGAGAACTTTTATACAAGGTAGGGTGGAATATGGCACAGTGACAGTACCAAGTACAAAAAGCGACAGGCAAGAGTGGCTAACTCTTGAAATGGATGTAACATGTGGAAGTTGGGAGAAGGATGGGACTGGAATTGAGTCTTGGAAGATTGTGGATGGGAGGCGGGGGCTGCTAGTCCAGGTAAAAGGAGTGATTCGACTATAGGTTTGGACATAAACAGGTACAATAAGCTAATTTTGTTTGTCTTCTTCCTTCCTTCATTTACTTATATTATTATTTTTCTAGACAGGGTCTCACTAAACTGCCCAGGCTGATTTCAAACTTGCAATCTTTTGCCTCAACCTTCCAAACAGCTGGGATCACAGGCTCTCAGGCATGCACCACTACATTTAGCAAACTCATTTTCAAATTTCCAATATATTTATTTCTGACAATTGAGGAAACTGACTTAAGTAAAATAACTTGTCCAGGAGCATATAGTTAGGAGTAATAAAATCAATACCCTCACACCAAAGTAAGAGCGCTGAATCGTGGAATTGAGCATATGAGTACAGAGTGGAACACAGACTGGTGCTGCGAGAAAGATTTAAAGTGAGGTTGGGCCAGATTGTGAAAGGCCTGTGATGCCAGGATGAAGACTGACCTTATTTTGCTGGTGTAAAGGAGCATGTGTTGCAGGCTGTCCAATGGGCAATCATCATGATCAGCACTGTGATTTTGTAAAGCACTAGAATCATAACCCTAAATTATTCATTTATCTATTTATAAAGTACAGTGTTGGCACTGTAGGTACTGGGGTACAAAAGCAGACAAATCTGACATAATCTTGGAAGAATTTAACAAATTAATCAAATACTGTACTGTATAGGTTTTGAACCCGAAGAGGCAAGTGTGTTTTGGGGTTTCTTAGGAACCACGAGCTGACCTAAGGGGACCAATCTAGACTTTACTGCTGAGAAGTGGGCTGCACTGAACCCAGTTCTAGGCCGTTCTTTGTCGTGAACTCATTGTGAACTAGGGCAAGTAAGTCACTGCCTTTCTGGGCCTCAGTTTCCCTATTTATGAAGAAAGAGGCACTAGATCATCTAATTTTCCTCCTACTCTATCGATTGGTTTTTCCCCCCGCAGACCACAGATCTGTATCCCACTCCAAGGCCACCGACTTGACATTAGAGAGTACTTTCGCCATCGCCTCTATCTTTCAGGAGACAAGGATCGGTGCCTCGTAGTCAAGACAACCGCCTGGGCCCGCCTAGGGCGGAAACTTGGAATGACGACAGTTATACGCCACTATTATGCGTCCCATTTGCCAGGTTATAACATGGCCGCCGCAGCAATACCTGCCCGTTATTTCACTAAATATCTTGGCCTGAGCAGCCCTAGAACCTACTTTAAGTCAGAAAAGGGAAAGACAAGTGCTCCAGTACAACCATCAAGACTTCCGGACACTTGGACCCTGCCTTAACCTCTGATCTGTCCGGTAGGAACCAAGCCACCGCTCTGTAGCGTCACTTCCGTCGGCCGATTCGGCAAAGATTGACAGCCTGTTTGTCCAGTCAGAAACAGGCCCACCTCTAGACCCCAGGAGGAGCAGCTTTGAGAGCAGGAAGCCCCGCCTTTCGCTGACTGTGACGTCAGAGTCGCCATGGCAAGTTATCCGTATGGGCAGGTGAGTGTGTGAGGGGGTCCGCGGATCCAGGTAGGGGGCGTGCCAAGCTCAAACCGGGATTTGCCCGCCCTCCTCTTTCTCCTAGCTTTTTCCGCGACATTTATACTCTGAGATTCACTTCAGCAAGGCCTCGCGCCAGAGAGAAGAGAAAAGGGACTGCTAGTGGCCTAAGGCTCACGTCACTCAGGACCACGGATCCGTGAGGTGGTGTGGGGCCTTTGACGTCCCGCACGCGAGGATTCGGGAAGCTTGAACCCCACAGACCAAGACTGGCTCCGGCCTGAGTTCCACACCCATCCTAAGGCTCTATAGGCGTCCTGGGCGGGGTGATCAAAGTTCACAAGACCTTTAGAGCTCTGGTCCCAATGGTATCATTTAGGGCGTCCAATTAAAAGCACAAATTTTTCTGCCCACCCTTCACGTACTGCATCTCAACAGTTAGGAGAATCATGGTTGTAACAGGCACCACAAGCAACCTGGTGTGATCACTGACGTAGTCCAACATCTCAGTTTCACATGTAGGAAAAGTGACGTCTAGAGAAGACAAAGAATTTATCTGAAGTAACTAACATCAGTTAGACAGCAGAGCCAAGGGCAGAATCCGGGCTATCTGCAAATACCTCTTTCTCACTTGCCAGTCTATCTCAAACCAGCTGAGAATCACAACAATGTGATTCTGTGTCCAGGATTCTTTTTTGGTGACAGAACAGTAGGGTGGTTACGTGCAGTGTAGAGCCAAAATAGGTTCATATACTTGGTTTTATTCCCTTGAACAAGATATTTTGCCTGTGTATGGGGGTGGGGGGCTGGTAGTGGTGATGGCACTGGGGATTGAATCCAGTACCTTTACACTGAGCTACATTCCCAGCTCATTTGTTTGAGATGGAGGCCTCACTAAGTTACCTAGGCTGGGCTGGAATTTGTGATCATCCTGCCTTAGCTTCCCAGAGTGCTGGGGTTACAGGCATGCACTACCATGCCCAGCTAATATTTTGCTTTTCTAAGCCAAAGTTTCTCCCTCTGAAATATGGTAGGATAGGGTGTACATGGAGCTATTATGAAAAATAATGAGATGATGTTGATACAGAGTAAGATGTAACACGTGTCCCCTTTTAGTATTTTGAGTTTTACTAGAGTCCTATAAGGTCAGTCCTGGGAGGCCCTCAAAACAGCCTCCATTTTAAAGGAGGACATAATCCAGAAAGGGATCCTGGGTCGCCTGAAATCACATTATAATTTAGAAAAGAAAACTCATGCAGGAAAAATTAGAAAACAAGATTAAATGGTATCTTAGCATACAACTAACCATAGCCACATGCTAAATGATGTCATAAGGGTCCTTGCAGGAATTGCAGCTCTGTACTGTTTACTCAGGAACTGGATCTCAATCACCTTGTGAAGGCCCTTAGGCATGCAGGGGTTATTACCCCTAATCTACAGCTGAGGAACAAGCCCAGAGAGGTTACATGGGCTAAAGGTCATACACAGCAAGTGAATGTGAGGCCAGGGCCAGAATTTAGAACTCCTTTTATTGTATACTTACAGGTAAGAAAAGAGGCCAGTGTTGGCTGAGGTTAGGAGGAAATAAAATACAGCAGTGTTTTCCAAACTACGATCAATTTTCCGAGTCATGAGATGTTAATCTTTTTTTCTTTTTCTTTTATTTTTTTTTTCAGTACTGAGGATTAAATCCAGGGCCTTTGCACTCAGCTACATCTCCAGCCCTTTTTTATTTTATCTTTTAGTTTTGAGGCAGTGTCTTTCTAAGTCACTAAGTTGCCCAGGCTGGGCTATAGCTTGCCATGTTACTGTCTTGGCCTCCCAGAATGCTGGGATTACAAGTGTGTGCCACCATGCCTAGCAATAGGTGTTATAAATAGAGGAGGATTTTGTGGTCTTATAAGTTTGGGACATTTGTTAAATTCAGTTGAATATATTTGTTCATAATAGGGTATCTCAGAATTCTTAATTTGCTAAACGTGTTTCACCATAGAATTCCTCTTTTCTTTTGTTGTTTGTCTAGTCATTTTTATGACACTATAGTATTCCTGAGGAACACAATTCAGGAATACATTGCCAGAGTGCATTGTTTCTCAGTGACACAGTGTGCATCTGAATCACCTGAAAGCCTGTTTAAAGAAGATACTTTTTATTTATTTTATTTTATTTTTATTGGTACCAGGGATGGAACTCACAGCCTCAGGCCTTAAAGAAGATACTTTTTAACTGTGGGTTGGCGCATGTCTGTAATCCCAGCACTCTGGGAAGCTGAGGCAAAAGCATCACAAATTTGAGCCCAGCCTGAGCAATTTAGTGACTTAGCGAGACCCTGTTTTATAAGAAAGAATTTAAGAAGGACTGGAGATGTAGCTCAGTGCAGAGACCCTTGTTTCAATCCTCAGTACCACAGAAGCTGGGTATGCTGACACATACTTGTAGTCCCAGTACTTGGGCAGCCAGGACAGGAGGATTGCCATGAGTTTGAAGCCAGCCTGGGCTACCTAGTGAGTTCAAGGCCAGCCCGAATTACACAGTAAGACCCAGTCTCAAAAAAAAACAAAAAACAAAAAACAAAAAACAAAACAATCCTCAGTACCACAGGACAACAATAAACAAAACAACAAAAAACTCATGGTTTTGAGTCCTACCTCAGATTTGGTCTGTGCCTAAAAATCTATAACTTAATAAGGTTTGGGAATAATTTGTATGCATCCTAGAAGCAGCAACAGGCTAGACAAAACTAGGCTAGAATCCTAACTCTGCCACTTACCAGTCATACACTGTTGGAAAAACCATCTAAGGACTCCGAACCTTAATTTCCTCTTCTGTAGGAGAAATAACCTGTAAAAAGGGATGAAATGCAACAAAGCATACAGGAATCCTATTGCATGGCTAGCATGTAGTGTACTTGACAGTGTAAGGTGGCACCTTTTGCTATTCCATTTATCATTACTATACCATGCTGCCTGGGCTTATTCTTGGAGTGAAATATTGAAAAGGAGCACAGAGAAAAATATAAAAATCTGGAATAGAATAGGAAATGGTACTTTTTTTTCCCTACCATGTTGCTGTTACCTGATTCCTTGTCCTAGATGTTCTAAGAAAGGAAACTGGTTGTTTTAAGTCATCTAAAGACTCAGTGCTCCCTCCCCACCACCCACCACATAGCCCAGGTGGATCCTAGCCAACTGTGAAGAGTCACAATTCCTGTAATTTTCCACTGCCTCCAGCCCAGGGTATTCAAGCATGGACTGGGTGTTAGAATCATAAAACTTGAGCACCCGTTGGCCCTGTGATTAAACCAGCTTGATGTATTTCAGTGTTAAGATCTTGGTCTCTGAGGTCAGAGAAATTTGTCTTTAAGTCCCTGCTCCTCCACTTTCTTACAGAAGTTTGTTGCAAAGGTCTGAAGCATGGTTTCCCCTTCTTTAGAGTGGGGTCATAATAGTACCTATCTCAGAGTTACTGTAAATACCTATCTCAGAGTTACTGTAAATATTAAATGAGAGAATCCATGCCAAGTGCTTACTGTGGTGTTTGACATGTAATCAGTACTCAAGTGTGACAGGAAGGCAGATATGTAGATTGCAAAATCAGTATGACAAGTATACTACTAGGACAGCACAGGAAGGGTACCTAACTCACTAGGGATGCAGGAAGATTTCCTAAAGGAGGTGATGTTTAAGCCAAACTTCAGATCACTAGTGGGAGTTAACTGGGTGAAGGAATTGCATTAGTAAAGGAAATAGCTTCACAAAGACTGGGAAGCACAGCTCAGTATTTTGGAGGAACTTTGAGATCAGTGTGGTAATGATGAAGTAAAAGGTGCAAGAAGACCAGAAAGGTAAGCAAGGACCAGATCCCAAAGTACCTTTTATACCTTTGGGGAGAAAGGGGGTCACTTCATCCTAAGAGTAGCAGAGGAGCTGGTAAAGGGTTCGTTCTGTCCTTTGGAGCACTTACCATGGGGCACTGTGGGAATGGATTGATGTAGGAAGATCAGTTCAAAGCTATTGAAGTAAGATAGGCTTTAGAGAAAAAGGACTGGTGAAGGTTGGTTTGAGAAGCATTTGGGAGGTAGAATTAAGAATATTTGGTGCCTAATTAAGAGGAAGAAGGAAAAAGGGGGTCCCCAGAAGGGCAATGAGGCTTTGATTTTGGGTGCCTGTATGGCAGAAATATCAGGAGATGAGAACCAGTGGGAGGTATAGGGTTAGAAAGAAGGTCAAGAAGCTCTTGAATGTGTGGGTTGCTCAAGGCAGATGAAGCTAGAGAGAAAGATTTTGGAGTGTCAGCACAGAGGTGGTAATTGAAGTATTGGGACAGTTCTTGGCTCACTGGTCATTGGTTGGATGTTTCTGTCCTTTAAATATTTCAGGAGGCTCTGCTGGCCCATGCCCAAACCGTTCCTTCTGACTTGTGATTGTTTAACCCCTTATCTTGGGCTTCCCGTGTTCCAGCAGACACTTGAGGGGTCGCTCTCAGGTCTAAGCTTGTCTTTGTGATGCAACCTCCTCCCTTCCTGATCAGGACTCGGCATGGACCAGCCTTTGATACCTCTGAGACTCACGAGAGTCTTGGGGGCAGAGGAATGAGTTCTCAGTACTAAAAGAAGATACAGGACTTGTGGAGTGGGTTATTTGGGAGAGGGTGGGCTTCATGACTTGCAAAGTTCCAGGTGGTAGAGATTCCATTATGACTGAGAGGTTGGACTGAAAGGTCTTTGGGGTTTCTACTGATATGTGGTTCTCAAACTCGATCTAAGTGCTGAAGTGAAAAAAATAGTAAGATTCTTCAGAGACACCCTGATTTCTGGGCCTGAAGGTACTGGAAGATTGCCTACTCCAACCTTTCCTTCTATCGCTGTCTGCTCTAGAAGCCATCACATTTGACAGATATTTAGCACAATCCCTGGTGCTGCTACATGCTAGGCACTCATTCATGCAGACCTGTTTTGAGTCCCAACTCTCCTGTTCTAACCGTATGACCTCAGGCATGTTACTAAATTCTCTGCACCTTGATTTTCTCATCTCTAAAATGGGGAAAGTAGCACTTACCTCCCAATATTGAGAATCAATAGAATCTGATTGAACTGGAAGTAATTAATATAGCCTCAATAGTAATTGTCTCCTAACCCCCTAATATATTGAATGTAATCAATGAGGCTGATTAACCAGCCGTGTAATCAACTAAAGACCCAGAGGTAGTCTTTCTGTGATGCTTTAGAAACCAGGGTTACTGAACTCTTCATTTTTTCCCCCCTATTTCACAATCTTGTGTTTATCAGTATAAAATACTCGTGGAAAAACTCTCAAAAGGGTTGGCAGCATGAAGTGATATAAAAGAATGTGAAGTCAGGAATACTGATTTTCATTTCTGATTTGAACTTCTACTAACAACCCAGTGACTCTACCTACCATCTTCCCCAAACTTCCTCCCCAGTCTGGCTTCCACCTCAGGTGTTGATTCTGCTTCCTTCATCATGTGCAGGCTAGAAAGCTGAGTCATCCTAAACATTCCTCTTTCTTCACTCCCCCTCCATCTCTTTCCTAATCTAATTAGTTCCCAGGTCATGTTGAGTCTATCTCTGAAATAGCTTGAGAATCCATGCCGTCCTCCCTGTTCCTGAGTCTGCTGTCTGGTTCATGCCCCGCCTGGCACCTAGGTTACTGCACCACACTAGCTTATCGCCCACACTGCTGGTTAATTCTCTAAGCAAGGCTTTGATCACATTCTTCCCTATTGGAAACCCTTCTGTTGGTACTGTTTAAAGTGGCATTCCTTTGTTCAAATATTTATGGAGGCTTGCAGGTGCCAGGCACTGTACTGGGCCCTGGGTTAGTATGATGACCAACGCTCAGCATCTGCCCCTGGGGAGCTTACTGTTGGGACAAGATGCAGTTAACTCAGCTGCTAACTGAAAGGTGATGGGAAATGTGGTTAGTCAAGGAATGTGTAAAGTACCTTTCTGGATTCACACTGTATTCTTTTTTCAGCTCATTCCCTGACCACATCATGTTCACTTGTAAGTCTGTACTGTCTTCTCCCTGGAGCATCCTTCCCTACCTTCTTTTGGGAGGGATGCCTGGGCATCTGATATTACTGCTTCCTCTTCCAGGGAGCCTTTATGATTCACTTCATGAATTGTTCATGTGATTGCTCATTTATTCATTCAGCAAACAGAACAGATTCCTCAGTCTATGCTGCTTTCCTAGCATGAAAGTAGATTTTTCTACTGGCATTGATCAGATTATTTTATAATGAGATATGGGTTACTCAAGGGCAGAATCCCCTTTAATTTTGTGCTCTCAAGTTGTGCTCTAAAGTACTTGCTGAATGAAGTCATTTCACAGCTCTGCACTCAGTTTCTTGTCTTCCCTTTTTCTGTTAGGTGATTATTGCTGACATTCTGCCAGTAGTGTTTGCAAATGTACAAGTGCTTTATGGGGCTTTAGTGTGGGAAAGAAAAGAGAGAGTTTTGTTGCTGCTAGACTGCTCCCATTGCACAGGCCCTACAGTGTGATAGTTGGAGGGGCAGAAGACCTGCCCGGCTGTATCTGCTTTGCTGTCCTGGGAGCATTTCCCAGATGGGAGAGCTGTGCCTCAGGTCCCCCTGGCTAGGAAGAGCTTTGCTCGCAGGGCTTCTGGGAGCAGCTGCTTCCTGGCTTGGTGCCCAGCATGTCCTACCCTGGAATCTCTGTGCCCTGTTGCTTAATGAAGGAGCACAATAGCAGAAGGCAGTGGGAGTCATTTGGTGTGGGCTGATGAAGTAGTCCTGTCCACTTCTGACTTTTACTCTCAGGGACTTGGGCAAGTGCTTGCCTCTCCCAGTCTTAGGTTCCCCATCTGTAAAATGAGAGGTAAGTTACATTAGTGGCCTTCAGGGTACCTCTCCTGTCACACCTCTCCAACTTCCTTGGGAATTTTATTAATTTTGAAGTGCCAGATAAAATGTCACTTCTTTGTAATCCCTCTCTCGTTTTACCCTCTTTCCATTGCAGTTCCATTGCAAGTGGTTTATGAGTCCAAATTACACTCATTTTTTTATGCTGTTCCATTAGGTGTTACAGAGTATCCCAGATCCTTCTGTTAATTGTGAGTTCCTTCAGAATATCTTACCGTCTTTAACCCCACAGGGTTTGCCTGGTCCAGGACTTTGACGATAATAACAATTCATAGAATATGAATAGTGGCAGCAATACTTTACCATTGTTTATTCCAGGCGTTGTTGTAAAAACTGTTTTTTCTTCCATTAGTGGTTTTCAGACTCTCTTTTGGGTCATTCTGAGGGTTCTTCCAAGTCCTCTTGGAATCTAGCAAGGCAGGAGGCCCCCATGGTTAGGGCTCTGGAACTCCTCCTGACTTTAACCAGAGCTAGTTATTTTGATCAATTTTGTTCATTTTATTAAAGGATTTTTTAGCTAAAAATTAAACTAACTAAATTTTGCTACATATATTTTGTGCACTACATGGAACAGTCCAACAAGGAAAGGATTATTGTATTTTTTGGAGAAGCAGGCATGAACTCAGCTGGTAAGAAGAGAGTTTTGAATCAAGATCTGTCATGATTTCATCGTCTGTGAGACTCTTGCTGCTAGGGAGCTTCCAGGGAGGAAGAGGCCCTATGATACTGAGTGGGAGAGGTGGCAGGGCCTGCTTCCTGCCCTCTCCTGAGATGCCTACCTCCTTCGAGCAAGCAGATCTCTTTTAGATGAAGTATGAGTTTGGCCTTAACCTTGAGAATTACTCTCAAACAGGAGCTGTCAAACAGAATAAAAAGAGAAAGCCCAAACTTTATTGTATTTGATAGCTCTCAGGAACTATCAAACGCAGTAAAAAGAGAAAGCCCAGACTTTTAGTGCTAGGCCGGGGGGCACCCACAAGTTGATCTGGAGCATACTGGAACTTTTACTGCCCTTGGAACTTGGCCACCTGCTCTCTGTGCACTTCACCTCAGCAGGGTTGCAGAGGTGTTGGTGATATGTTCTGCCAGGCCCGGTGCTAGCTGTTCAGGGACATATAGTGGCACACTCTAAGCCTCATAAGTCACTGACTTGTGGCATGTAGAGATGGCTAAGAGTCACATTGCTCCCATATATGTTCTAATGCACAAATGGCCTTGTCTTTGAATCAGGAGACCTGGATTCTTTGGCTAGCCTTTTCCATAGTCTGTGTGAAACTTCTCTGGACTTGAGTTTCCTCTTCTATGGAGAAGGACTAGTATTAATAGTTAATGTGTATCGCTGAGTGCTTACTTTGTGTCAGGTTCTATGTCAAGTGCTTTACATAACTGGTCTTATTTCATTCATATGGTAGCTTAGGTAGACACTATTATCAGTCCCATTTTACAGCAGAAGATTCTGAGGCTTGGAGTTGGTAACTGGCAAAGCCTGAATTCGAGCTAATTTTTTATTACCATTGTACCACATTGGCTTAGGAACGTGTCTCCCCTGCCTGTCTCGGAGTTGTAAGTGAAGCTGCGTACCCATTGTGCACTGGGAGCTGGTGATAAAGTGGCAGCCAGACATGATCCCACCTTTGTAGAACCCCTTGGTGTGCAGGAAAAGGGGAGTCAAGAGAGCAACATTGCAGCCTTGACTCTGCAGGCCATTGATGGTATGACTTTGGATAACTCACACTTACTTAGACGCGTCAGGTTTCCCATAATTCCAACCTGGCCAATAAAATCAGCTGAAAGAATGGCAGTTGAAGTGCTTTATAGTTATAAAGTGCCATACTGTGGTAGTTTCTGGCATCATCATTCTGACTGATATCTTCCCACAGGGCTGCCCAGGAGCTGCAGGACAGGCGCCTGGAGCTCCTCCAGGGAGCTACTACCCAGGATCCCCCCATGGTGGAGGACAATATGGTGGCGGTTATGGGGGTCCTGCCCCTGGCGGGCCTTATGGACCACCAGCTGGCGGAGGGCCCTATGGATATCCCAGTGCTGGAACTCCAGGAGGACCATATGGTGGTGCAGCTCCAGGGGGGCCTTACAGTCAGCCACCTCCAAGTTCCTATGGTGCACAGCAGCCCGGACCTTATGGACAAGGTAAGTAGTATCTTGGACTCTGGGTGCCTCTGACCTGGTTCTGAGCTACTCGTAACTCGTCCTTGTCCTTTTTGTGGATATGCAGGTATCCTGGTCTCTGGCATGCTTGCATTTTGCTTCCTGTCTGTATCAGCAGGATTAGAAGACTGTCAGCTTTACTGTGGTACCATCAACTCCAAACTCACAACAAGCATTTATTTCTACTGCTTGCTCATACTTACTTACTCTTGCTTATGTGTCAGCAGCTGCAGGTTGGCAGCTGTGTTTCTGTTCCATGTGTCTTTTCTGGGATCCAGGCTGAAGGAACATCCCTTGTTTGGGACGTTATCCTTGTGGTAGAGAAAAGGAGAAGAAAGCTAGTGAGGATGGTCAGTGTCTCTTAAAGTTGCTGTTCTGAAGTGCCACATGTCCTTTTATGTTCTTTGGCCAAAGCACATCCCCCAGGCAGGTTTAACATCAGTAATATGGGAATGGATGCTTGGTTCACGAAGGAGCTCTGTGAGCCACCAGGCAGTCAGAGAGGATGGAGGATGTACAGTGCTTTTATAGGGAAGAGGAGATCAATAAATAATTGGAGACAGTGATGTATTCTCCTGGGGAAGAAAGTCCATTCCTGTGTGAGGGAGACGGGCTGCCTTTATAGAAAGGCAAGACAGTGTAGTTTTGAAAGGTTGGCTTTGAGGTCAAACTACCTACTGACCCGACCAAACTATTTCAACTCTTTAAGCTTCAGTATCCACATCTGTAGATGGGAGCGATACTTCTGCCTCCTATGGTTGTTTATAAGGATTAAGTGAGAAAGTGTCTGGCTCATGGGAAGGGCTTAGTAAACAATATTCTGCGAGAGGACTCATTCTAGGGCATTCTTAGTATAGGAAGAATTTAGCATTCAATACGATAGCAGGTATGACATGAGCATTGCCATTAAAAGATGCTGAGGCAGGCAGGAAGATGAGATAGGGGAAAGGAACAGCAGAGAAACTGAAGGTGAGGCGCCAGACAAGACAGGGGTGGGACAGGAGCTGAGAGATTTAGTCAGTGCAGAGAGCCTTGACTGGGGTCTTTGGCCTCAGTGAGATTTCTGAGCAGTCTCAGACAGGATCAGGGAGAGCAGGTACCAGCCCCTTGCTTCCCACCAGACTCATTTCAATCAGCTCCTTCACAGAGTGGTTGTTCCCAGGAGAATAAGCCACCAGCCAGGCAGCCTGAAACTATTTTGGTGCACAGGAAGGGCCTCCAGGGAATAATGGCCTACTAGCAAACAACAGCATCTGTGTGTCTTTACTCAGACAGGTGGCCCTGGAGGAGACGCTCCAACCTTGGGGCTTCTGAGCACTGCCAACTAGTGGCATTTAATCTTCTCAGAGCCCAGAGCATCTGGCCATTTGCTTTCAGCTTTGTGTCGCATCAGGAGATTTCCCTATTCTTTTTAACATCTTGCCTCCAAGCCCATTGGAAGTCACTGCAGAGAAAGGAGCCCCTGGTTCAAGGCTTAATCCCTCGAGGCCAGAGACCAGAGGTAATCTCTAGGGCTGGATAAGGGTGGAGAGTTAGGCTTCACACCTCAGCCACTCACCTTCTGCTTCCTTTTGTTTAACCTCCACTGCCTCCTTTGCAGAGCACCTAGCAACACCTGTCCCTCCCATCGCTCCGCCCGCAGTCCTACTTAAAGCATGCTCTGTGCATCACCTGCATTGATGTCCCTGGGAGCTTCAGTACTTGAGTACCACTGTCCTGGAAGACAAACTTGACTATTAAAGGTGCCTCTGCTGAACGAATATTCTAAAGGCCCTCTCCAGCTTCTTCACCTGTTACCCCCTGCCCTCCTACCAACCCAAGACCCCTGGAGTACTCTGAGTGCACCCTGTGCCTTTGCCATCTGCTCTCATTTCTCCATCTCACTCCTCCTCATCCTTTCAGATTCAGTTGTAGTATTCTTTCCTCTGTGAAAATCTCTCTAACCCCACCCATTCCAGGGCCTTGCTAAGAGCCTTATTTTACTGTTATCATTTAATCATTACAACCACTCTGGAAAGTAGGTTCATTTTAGAAATGGGAAAATCAGTACTCAGAAAGTTATACATTTTGATTAAAGTCACACAAACTAGTAAGGATCAGAACTAAGATTTGAATCCAGATTACTTTGATTCCAAAGCCTAAGCCCTTCTGCATAAGCCATATGGCCTGCGCATTTTATAAAAACTCTCCTGTTAGGGGTGTGACCCTCCTGCATGACACCGTTGTTACAGAGAGGTGGATGGTACTGGCCTGGGTTTCCCATTCAAGCTCAGACTTAACCCTTAGCCATGCAAATCTTTTTCCCCCCTGGCCTCATCTTTGGAATGGGGTGGTGATTTCTGCCTTCCACAACTACCCACGGCGCTCTCTGCCACTTATCTTGTGTGAGCCCCTTTTGTGGCAGTTAACTCTCTCAAGTTTTTCAAAAGATAGCCTTCTCTGCTTTTCTACTTTCATCTGCCATTCCATCTCTAAGCTTACCTTTTCTAGAAAATTCTTGATGTGCTAGAGAGGGACAGGAAATAAATAGAGAAGTGACTGGAGCACTGTTCAAAATATGTGAGGGATTCTTGGAGCAGAAACGAACTGCAAATGCTTATAAGTCTACTGAGGGCCTCTTTCATCATAGTGAGAATGTCGGCTTGATGGAAAACTGGTAGGCAGATTTGTGAGACTTTGTGGGTAGGGAAAACCTGTAGCTAGTAAGGCAACGCAGCTTCCTGTCATTTCTGCATATTGGCTTTGAGACCTAGGTCTGACTCCCTGGTTTCACATGCCTTTCCCCAGGTGGCGCTCCTCCCAATGTGGATCCTGAAGCCTACTCCTGGTTCCAGTCCGTGGACTCTGATAGAAGCGGCTACATCTCCATCAAGGAACTAAAGCAGGCTCTGGTCAACTCCAACTGGTCCTCATTCAATGATGAGACATGCCTCATGATGATAAGTGAGTTCTGGCCCTCCTCTGTGGGCTTGAGCTGGGGAGAGCCACCTGACACTTGACACTAGGTGGGCAGGCATTCACACTGAGGACAAGTCCTTCAGTCAAGGAGGAAGCTGGGATCAAAGAGAGAATCCCTGGCCTGAGAGCTCTTTCCCTTGGATCTTTCCTAAGTCCCAGACCACTGAGTTATAGGTTGACTCAGTTTCCCATCCTGCATATAGGGATTCCCTCCCCTGGTAGTAAACAGCAAGGGTTACGATTTGCATGGATCCAAGTTTTGGGACTCAGCCACCACACCAGTGGAGAAAACAGTTCTGACTGGGATGGAACTGAGGGCGGCTGGGGTGGAGGCCGGTACTGCATTTGATGCTGGTGTCTCAGGCATAGGTATCTCGGCTAAGCCTTGGTTCTGTGGAGTTTCCCAAGGCAGCCTGGGGAGAAGGGCTCCTTCAGTGGTATGCTTGGCCCTCAGTTTTGAAGCCTTCCTCTCCTCCTCTTTGCTACCCCTCAGACATGTTTGACAAGACCAAGTCAGGCCACATTGACGTCTATGGTTTCTCAGCCCTATGGAAATTCATCCAGCAGTGGAAGAACCTCTTTCAGCAGTATGACCGGGACCGTTCAGGCTCCATCAGCTACACAGAGCTGCAGCAAGGTGAGGGCATGGCAGGTGCATGGTGGGCAGGGCAGAGGCAGACTTTTTTTACTCCCTAGGATGCAACAAAAATTTTTCTTCTCACTGCCAAATGTCTACCTCTACCCCAAAATGTTGTTGTCCTTAGTGCAGGCCCACTTAACCACACTGCTGTGACCCGGTTGGGGCCCTCAATTGAGATCCAGAGCAAGGAGAAACTGGGTGTAGAGTGAGGACTGGAGCACCTGGTGGTGGAACACCCAGCCAGTCTGGCCATGCTGGGTGACATAGCCCCAGGCGGCAGAGAGCCTAAGAGATGGAAAGTTGATGGCCTAGGGCAGTCGGAGACCAGTGTGTTTTGTGTGTGTGTGATCGCATGGAGGATAGAAAGAGCTCTGTGCAGGGCCTCAAAAAGATGGGCTCTTGGAGTCTCTTCCAGAGGCAGTTTCTTTCTCAGCTGTGGGACTCAGCACTCTAAAAGTTGCAGCTGGGTAAGATGACCTGAAGCCACAGGTCTAGGTCTGTTTCTAATCTGACTATAAGGCCGGTGGGGGAATGGACAGGTGGCTAATGGAACTGTGGGAACCCAACAAGAGAGTTTTTCCACCAGGGATGGGGAAAGGGCTGCCAGAGTCTTAATTCCTTTGGCTGGCTGTGGGTTTCAGTCAGACTCAGGGAGTCTGGTGGGAGTGAGCATGCTGTGTCTGCCCCTGGTAGGGAGGAGATGATCATTACTCTTGCCAGCTTCTGCCATGGATGTGGGAAAGGATGACACTTAACAGCAGCAAAACTAGCATTACGTGAATACTTGCTATGCCTCAGGCATTGTAATAAGCATTATTAATAGATGTATAGAATTCATTCTTCCCATGCAGTAGATCCTGTTTATTATTGCACACCCTTTGGTGAGGATCCCTTATGGTCTCCTTTTTACAAATGAGAAAACCGAGGCTTAGTGTATATAACTTGCCTAAGGATGCATGGAGCTAAAGGAGAGCTGAGATTTGATCCTGGGCTGGTAAGTTATGTGAAGAAGAAGGCAGGAAGCCTCTCAGTGGGAAGATGGCAGTGCATGCAGGCTGCGATCTTGGACCTGTCCAGAAGTCTCATGTAGGGAGACAGTGATTTCACTAAAACAACACTTACTGAGTGCCAGGCACTGTGCTAAGTTTAGGACATGATCACCCCCTTTAATTCTTACAGAACCCACAAGGTTAAGTATAAGCCTCGTTTTAGTGATAATAAGACAGAAGGACAGAGGGGCTAAGCAGCTTGCCCTGGCCAGAAGAAGCTTGCCCAGAAGAAGGCTTTCTGCCTTCTGCACATAACTTACCAACCTAGGATCAAATCTCACTTCTCCTTTCGCTCTGTGAGCCCTTAGGCTTGCTGCTCGACCAGGGCTGCACTGCCTTGGAGGTCTGCCCTAGTCAGGGTGGTCCCAGGGAGCTTGGGCTTCCTTCTGTATGCAGATGAGTCAGAGGTGATTACAGAAAAAGCACTGTCAAATTAAACAACAAGGGAGATTTGGAAAAAGAAGGAGGCCTTCTAATGAAGGAGAGCAACCAGAGTCCCTGTTGTGCTCTTGACATCTTGAACAGATCTTGGGACTTCACTGTCTCTTCATGATTCTGTGCTGATCCTCCAAATCCCCTCACCGGCTGTGCTCCAGTGTTGCAGGTTGATGGAGGTGCTCATAGCAGGCTTTTGTGTCTGTTCTCTGTGTCCCTCTTCTCCAGCTCTGTCCCAAATGGGCTACAACCTGAGCCCTCAGTTCACCCAGCTCCTGGTCTCCCGCTACTGCCCTCGCTCTGCCAATCCTGCCATGCAGCTCGACCGCTTCATCCAGGTGTGCACCCAGCTACAGTTGTTGACTGAGGCCTTTCGGGAGAAGGACACTGCTGTGCAGGGTAACATTCGGCTCAGCTTCGAGGACTTTGTCACCATGACAGCTTCTCGGATGCTATGACCCAACCTCCAGGGACCTTTCCTGGCTCTTTAGCGTGGGAGAAGCATGTGGGCCTCTCTTTTCCTGTCCCTTCTAGAAATTCTTCCTTGCTTGATGCAGCACAGTTCCCAGAGGTTGGAAGTCCTACATCAGAGTCATCAAATAGTGAGGCCCCGGCCTGTGGCTACCCAAGTAAGAGCCTGACCTAAAAGAAGACTGGAAGTTGAATGTTCTGACAGTCCTGAACAGTTGGATGGCACAGCCTTGTACCACAGGCAGGAGATGCCAGTCATGGCAGTGGAGTTAAGTGTCCAGTCAGCTTGCTCTGGCCGCCAGCTTTCCTCTGTCCTGCTGCTAGCAGTAAACATTCAGCAGCCTCTTACCATTAGTGCCTGTCTTCCCTCACCCAGGCCATCTTGTCAGATGAGCCCAGAGCCCGGTTTCTCCACAATGAAATCTGTCTGAAAATAAGATAGATTTCCCTGTAGGACCAGTGGCTTGGATTTTCCCATATCCACCAATCCTTGTGTGCAAACTTCTCAATGCTGGAGGCTCTCCCTGCTCAGGGAGCTTGAATATTTATCCTTTGGGCATCTTTGGCCAGGCAATTGCCCTCTGAAACTTGGACCCCTCCCTTGCCTGCCATGCTGTGCTCAGCCTCAGTCCCCAGGGGACCATGTCACCCCTACCGCCAATGCTTTTTTTTTTTTTTCCAGTTTTTTTCAGTTGGGGCCAAAAGTCCAGTGAAATTGTAAGCTTCAATAAAAAGATACCATTCTAACTCTGGAGTCCTTTGTTTTCCACCATGATTTCCCAACTATAGGTTCATACTCATCCATTCATTCACTTATTTATTCTTCCATTCAGCAAATATTTAAGTACATACTGTCTACCAAACCATACAGAAAGAAGCAGCGGGTGTGGGGTAGACTGTGGCTGATGGGGCTCCTCTCATTTGCCAGGGTGAAGTTGGGGTGGTGGGCAGCTCACTTCATCCTGCCACGTTCACCTCCATGTGGCTGAGGATCAACTCAAGGAGCTGACCATGTTTCATAGAAGTTTTAGGCTGACATGTGAGGCTGGAAGCAGCCACCCCAAACTTTTCACATCTTGGCCTTTTTCATTATTTCAGGCCTGAGTTTTATCTTCCAGACAAACTCCCATTTATGAAGTCATAACTTTCCACCCATTTTTATTAAGCACAGATATCTGTACCTGCCGGTTGGATCTCTAGATCAGCATGATACCCAGTCTACACTGGAAGTCTATAAGGAGCTGACAGAATTTCAATCAAAAGCTGAAGACAGCAGACATTCTAGTTTCCAGGGGAGCCTTATCACTGGTAATGGTGTGATTATCCTTTGGCTTTGAGAGATGAAGATAAGAGCTATGAGGCCTTTCCTCCCTGCAGTGCAGAGAGTAGCTACAACTGTTTAGCAAGCCTGTGAGGCCCAGCAGGCAAGTCCGGCTCAGCCAGTTTAGCCCCACTCTCTGCAGTGCTGTGCCACTGGAATCCAGAATTAGATGAGATCTAGTTCCCAGAGGCCAGGCCCCATCTAGAGTTACTATTCCCTCCCAGGACACCCTGGGAGTTCAGTTTCTCCTTGCAAAACTCCAATGACAAAGACTCAGGCCCTCACCAGCTAGCTCATTTCCTCTTTAACTGGTAGAAACTTCTTCCTGGTGTGGATTCTAAATCCTATCATCTTGGAAACACTAGCCATTGGCTCTGGTTTTTTGTTTAGGGCCACATCACCCTTCCTGTATGCCAATCTTTGGGTAGTGCAGCTTGCCACACACACCCCTCCTCACACATTCCCGAGTGCTCCCCAAGGATGCATAGCCCTGGGCTCTTCAGCTGCTCCTTACTGAGCACCTGAGTTGCCCACATGGAAGCATAAAACCCATCATGCTGCTGGGTCTAACTACCAGTCCATAGGGCAGACCTGCAGCCACTAGAGGAAGCCCCTGTTGTCTGTTCCTGCTGAGTGTCCACTGAAACCCATCCTTGTTTTTTAATTTTTTGCATGGTGCTGGGGATCAACCCCAGACCTTGCACTTAGCGACAACTCCAGCTCTGAAACCTATCTCCAGAATGGTGTCACTGTCTCTACCTTTGTGTTAGGGTAGATGAGGAGCCCAAGTCCTGGGTTGATCCTTGCAGGCATGGCTGACTCTGGGCTGGGGGCACAGTCCTCATGCCTCATGCTGCATACCTCTCCTCTAGATGTGTCTGTGAGCTTTGCAAATGGCTCTGGACCCTAAACCCAGTGGGAGCACAGAAGAGCAGGACAGCCCGTCCCTCCTGGCAACAACTGCCCTGTCCTCTTTGAGCTGGGGCTGTGCTGGCAGCTCATGGAGAGTGATGATACACAGCACCCCATCCACCTCTGGATAAAGTGGGGTGCCCAAGAGAAGGCATACCTAGGCACTCCTGGGCTGCACTTCACAGCCCAGACACTCCACTTTTAATAAATTTTTTTTTTTTTTTTTTTTTTTTTTTGCGGTACCGGGGATTGAACTCAAACCTTGTGCTTGCCAGGCAGGCGCTTAAGCCACTGACCCAAATTCCTGGCCCCTCACACTCCGCTTTTGACAGCTGAGGTTGGGGGAGCCCGTGGCGCCATTAATCAATTTAAGCAGACCTAGTGGTCTGCATGGCTGAGTTGCCCCAGGCCAGATGTCTCCTGTGGCTCCCCGCAGAGCAGTACTTCAGAATGTACTCACATCCTGCTCTGCCGATGAGGATCAGGGCCTCTGGCAGCCCTGTAATCATCTTGGTGGCAGCTGGAGCACGTCCAGCCAAGTCTATAACTTTCTCTTTTTATCCTGGGAGTTCACAGAGAATAAATGAAGCCCTGATTTCCAAGAAGGTGAAGGAACAGTAAGTCCATTAACCTGCTGCCTGCCCACCCTATCCCCTTACTTGCTAGGGGCTATTGGGCTGGAAGCAGGCAGTGTGTCAAAGGTCAAGGTTCTGGGCATCAGAGGCTTGGCACCACTGAGGAGGCAACACTGTGCACTCAGGCCCGGCCAAGTCCATCTGGGCTGCGGGGTAGGGAGGTCTGCAGATAATAGCATTCCAGTGCCTTCTCATCTTGCCTCCCCCCAGCTGCCCCACCTTTTCTACTCCTAACCTGAGCAGCACAGATTTTGTGTAATGACAAGGAAAGGGAACATTCAGTGCCAGGCTTTTAATTACAATTGCTTCGGGCTGCTGGCCTCCATGCCGAATGACCGTGTGGAGAGTGTTTTATCATACCACAAAGCCAACAGAGTCCAACCTATTGTGTGTGCACTCAGAACCTGGTGAGGATGGGCTGTGCTCATGGCCTCACTGAAGGGCTGGGCCCAGATTAGTTCACACAGGCAACAGGGCAACTGGCCAAGTGCAGCCCTGGGCTTTAGGGGGCCCCTGGTCCAGATGGAAATGCTGTGGGGAACTTTATAGCAGATGCCAGGGAAGGTCTGTAATTGGCAGGAGAAAAAAGGGTCTTTGGGAAGGAGGCCAACATTGAAGATGATGAGGGTGGGTGGTACTGTCAGGTATGGCCAAGCGAGAGAAGTACACTGGTAACCATATCTACAGGACTTCACAGTTTACAGAGGGCTTTCCACTTCCTTGGGCATGCTTAAGCCTCACATGAACCCTGCTTAGAGAACACAAGCTCAGAGAGGAGAATGACTTGCTCAGAGTCGCACAGGCAGAAAATCAGGACTGGAGCTTCAGCCTTTCACTGCATCCGGCAGCCTTTCCAGGGGTACAGCCCAGGAGCCAGAGGAGCAGCCCTGGTGGGAATCAGTTGCATCACCCAGAGCCTCCAGGGTGGCCCTTGCTCAGGGCAGCACTGTAGTGACACTGGTGAGCACCACGTGCTCGGAGACTTTGGAGACGGAGCACCGGCTCTGCAAGGACAGGGACTTGTGACTGGCAGAAGAGCGGGAACTGGGGTCCTTCAGAGAGCTGCAGGGACCCAGACCAGGCAGGCAGCAGGAGAAGGCAGCCTTAAACTGCTCCCGGAATTTGCCTTGGTTGGGAGACAAAAGACACAGCTGTAAGGAGACAAATGCAACAGGAAGGGGCCTTGAGCCCAAAGGACACCCACACAGCTCCAGTCTGGCTGCCATGAGGGGCAGGGAGGGAGGGGGGAGCTGGGATGGAGAGCCCCAGGGCAGCCTCAGCACTGCCAGTGAGAGTGAGACAGAGGCCCCAGCCTGTTCCTGAGCAAAAATGCAATTGTCGTTTGATTCCTTGACTGCACTCTGGCTTAGAGCCTAGCTCAAGACGTGGTGTCTGGCTCAGGAGCCTCAGGTCACCTCTGCCACTCTCGGTGTATATGTGGAGAGGGTTCAGGGCTCACACTGTTGCTAGGCTTTTCCCAGTTCTGCCTTGTGAGATGAAATGCAACAGCAGGCCTTGCATGTGGCAATCACACAGTGCCAGGCACTGGGCCAGGAACCTCAGCCTCTGCCCCCAGAGCATCCCTACACCCTGAGAGGTGAGATACACAGAGATAGAGCAGCTCGCCCAAGCTTCCTCAGCCAAAACCCTTCTTTTGAAGCAGGAGGGACCACTGCACATCACCCTGTGCAGCCCAGGATTACTAGGGGAACAGAGATGGTTTCGGTACAAACCCTCCCTGATCAGGTGTCTCCAGTGCTCAGTGTAGGGCCAGGCACACAGGAAGTGCTCAGTGAGTGCAGACCAGACAAGGGCATCAGGAAGGCACTGGCCCTTTCCTCTCCTGCTGTCTGAGCTAGAGTCCAGGGTAAGTCAGTCTTGAGTCCCAGTGAGGATTTTACTATTGACCTCTGATCTCTTCAGGAACCTTTGAACTGTTTCTGAAAGTTTATTTGTGTCCAGGCTTAAACAATCATCTTCACCTGCTCCTGATGAGCCTAGTCCCCCGTGTGGGGTTTTGTGAGTCACTTCTGTTGGACCAAGCCTAGAGGGCCAGACCATGACCAGCCTGAGACTAGGAGGTAGAGGCGGGTGTTGTAGGACCTCAGGAAGCCCATGGCAGGAGCGGGGTCCAAAGGGGTGGGACTTCTAGAGGGAAGGGTTAGAGGGGTCTTGCTGGAGGTAGATCCAGGGGTAGGCCCCAAGATTCTGGTTACCGTGCCACGGTGTCTGTCTGGGCTGCTGTTGATACTGTTTTACTATTGGATTACACAGTCGTACCCTCAGGCAGAGCTCCTGACTCCTCATCCCCTGGGCTTGGCTCCTGCTGGGAAGATGGACAGCTGCGCCTGCCCCCACAGGCCCAGCCCCTGCCCTTCCACTTGTACACTAGTGCAGAATCTGCCACTCCCTCCAGGGTGCAGGCCACTGGTAGACGTGGAGCATATCTGCCCCTCGGAGCAGGGTTCCTCAGCAGGACAGAGTCTCCCCCAAGAGTGGGCCTTCTCAGAGTAGGTTCCACTGCCCAGGAGAGAGCAGGTAAATCCTCCCCTACCATCCTTGGTCTGGGCCCTGGATTGGGATGAGGCTTGTCCTGGGGGCCACTGGCCCTTGGTCACTCTTCCTGCTCAGCCCACTCACCGCTGAGGAAGTTGTAGATGATGGGGTTGGCAGCACTGTTGGCATAGACCAGCCAGTGGGAGAAGGTGAAGCAGGCGTAGACAGCTTCTCGGTCACTGGCTTGGCGGAACATCCCGAACACCCTAGCACCAGGGTGGAGGACAGTCAGGAATGGGGTGTTTGCTGGGGTAGTGCTCACAGACCTTTAGGGTTCCCACTACCCTCTTCTGCCCACTGCATGGCCCTTGCCTGGGCTCTGGGTCTTGACTACAGTTTTGGGTTCTCAACACAGGGTGTGAACTAGGGACAGGAACCAGGGTGTATCTGCTTAGTCACCTGTTCCCCTGGGCCCCATCCACATAGCAACCCGGTGAGTCATGGGCATCATTGGCTTTTCAGCTAGGGAAACTGAGGCTCAGAGAAGAAAGGTGACATGCTTAAGGTCACATGCCCAAGACATGGCCACACACAAACCTAGACTGTCTCCTTGCAACTGTGTATGCACTTTCTCCAGCATCCCAGGGTCCCTCTGTTGTGCTCCTGTGTCCCTCTGCCTAGACTGCTGTCCCTGCAGACCCCTCCAGGGCTTGTTCCTCCAAGTCTCTGCCCAAGTGTCATTTCCTCCAAGAGTCTTTTAAAAAGACTATTATATCTAAAACAACAACAACCCCCCAACCTCTGTCATTGTCCCTCTGTAGCCTCTCTCCCTAGCTCACTTTCTTTCCTAGCAACTACCCAATAACCCACACAGCTTTTTCTATTTATTGTATCTCACAGTGGAGTGTAGCCTCTGTCAAGGTAGCAACTTTGTCTGCCTTGTGCACTTGTTTACACTAAAACTTGATGACAGTGGTGCTGAGGAGCCAAGGATGATTGTTACTCCCATTTGGTGATTGAGGAGATGAGGCACGGAATTCAGAGAAGAGCAGCAACTTACCCCAGGTCACACAGTGCAGAAGTAGTGGAGCAAGAAGAGTTCCTTTGTCGGCCCCACGATTCCTCCCACTCCCACCCTCTCCCTCAGGCTCTCACCTCTTGAGGACATTGAGGACGCTGATGGGCAGGTAGCAAAGGGCGAAAACCAGCAGCACCACCATCAGCATCTTGGCCGTCTTCCTCCGAGCTCGCATCTGCTTCACCTCGGCCAGAAAGGCACGGGCCCTGGGCTGGGGCTCTGCGTTGGGGCCCTGCCCCTGCTCCTCCAGCTGGTCTGAGGGCCGCTTCCAGTTCCGTACCAGGGCGGAGGTGGTGCCAGGGATCTGTCCAGCAGACACAGACACAGCAGCGCTGGGAACAGCACCTGGGAAAGGCTGTTCTGTCTTGCTGGGCCCACTCCAGGCTGAATTGTGCAGCAGGGTGGGGAGGTGGGCAATACAATAAACCCTAGCAACAGGACAAACCTGATATTTATGATAAAGGCAAGCTTTCTGGACTTAAGGAGCCATGTGGCCCTGGTGGATAGCATCACTCGCCAGGGTAGGATGGGGCTCCAAGATTAGAGCCTCATTTTCCATTATTAGCTCACTGTGAAACCACCTATAGCATGCTTTTGGAAAGGTGTTATTAGCCCTTAGCTGTCATGAGCCCCAGAGTGGTGGGGACCCTCCCCAGGCATTCATCTTCCTTATCCCCCAGCTCCATCTTTGGGGTGGGATGAGTTGTACCTCTCCCTGGCCCATGTCAGACTGTGGAGAGAGCTGGGCAAGGGATGGCAGGAGGGCAGCAGGGATGCCCTGGGCCTCACAGCATGACAACCTGCCTAGGTTGATGCCCATAAGCCTGGGATGGTTCTGGGCTCCTGGAGTAGCCACAGACCTCCTCGAAGCCCCCATCCCACTGCCACCATGGGAACCTGAATCATCCCACAACAGAGGGCCATGGGGCAGGAAACATAGAGTCTGAAGTCAGCTCAACAATCATGAGCCAAGTGGCCTTGCCAGGCCTTGGGCTCCTGTCTGTCAGATGAGAAGGACAGTGTCTCTGCCCTACAGGACTGGGAGTCAGGGAGGAGCAGATGGCTGGCTGTGGGTGGGCGTGGGCATTCCCCCATGGCAGGGCCTGGATCTAACCTGTCTGTCTCCCCACCCACACCCTGCATGACCTGGGTGTGTGTAAATAAGTGACAATCCAGCCTGAGCACACTCTGGCCTGCATATGCTCACTGCCTGGGGCCGACCCAGTCTCACTCTGCTTGTGCTAAGGCCTCTGAGTGCTCCCTCCCCATGAAACCCCTGCGGGTCCACTTGTAGTGGAGGAAAGAAGTCAGGTCCCAGTACTGGCAGGCTCTGCCCTCACTGGCCTTGGCAGGAGGGTTGCCCTTGCTCAGCACTGTGACGGGGAAATACTGCCTCTTTTGTTAGATAGTTGGAAGACCCTGGATGCAAAGCCTAATTTGGCAAGCAACTTGGAGCTGCTATTATTGTCGTGGTAGTGCTATACCTAAGCATTGGAACCACATGGGTCCAGGCTTTAATCTCTGAATTTTTATTCCCTAGGTGAGTGCTTTGGGGGACCTTACATTGCTTCTCAGGGCCTCTATTTCTTCCATGTTATGTGGGGGATAAAATGTGGTGGCAAAGAGGCTACAAGTTCAGCTAGGGGCAAATGGTACAATAAATGGCAGCTACTGAACTAGAAGGATGTTGGCCACTCTTGGGCCCCAGGGTGGGCACTAGCACTCTGGGCCTTGAGATCCCCATGTCTCTAGGTCTGGCCTCCCCTGCAGGGCCACAGCCAGGAGGGCATGTTCTGAAGACAGAAGACCATCTGTCCCTTCAACTGTGGCCCCATCCCTCCCAGCCCAGTCAGTGCCACCAGAGCGGGCCTCACCTGTCGGCCCCAAAGCTTGCGGAAGATCTGGAAATAGGCCATGGCCATGAGGGCCAGTGGGGCCAAGTAGGTGACGATAAAGAAGCAACTGTGGTAGATCTTGGGGTAGAGTTCATCTGTGGAAGGCGAGAGATGCTAGGGTCAGGGCCAATCTCAGAGACCTGAGAGTGATGCCACCCTGTCCCAACCAGGGCCAAAGAAAGGCTTGGAGCAACTCTAGCCCACACTGGAAGTGCCCTGACAGTTGCCCACCATTACCTGCCCAGCGTTCGTCACAGACAGAGAAGAGCCAGGTGCGGTTGGCTAGCTCAGGCAGCACGCTGCTACATTCCATGACAGCAGCCTGGGGCACCATGACAGCCAGTGACACGGCCCAGATGCCCAGGATGGAGCCCCGGGCGCGCCGGGCGGTGCTCTTGAACAGCAGTGGGTGGCAGATGGCATACCAGCGGTCCAGGGCGATGAAGCTGAGTGTCAGCACTGCCACTGACACCGACACAGCCTGCCTCATGGGGATATGACATTAGAGGTGTGAGGGGTAGGCGTCTGGGGTTGGGGGCACTGCCCAGAGATACTGGGTGCAGGATAAATCCTGGCTCTGCCACTTACTGGAGTCACTGAGAAGTCACAAACCTCTGAACCTCATCTACAGAATGGGAATATACCGTCTACCTGGCAGGATTCTGGTGAGACTAAATAAAATCATGTATGAAAAATGTCCAGTTAGAGACCTGGCATAGGGTAGGTATTCCCCTACTGTGAGTTATTACTTACACCTATGGAACTTACTGTGTGGCAATACTGTTCTCCTTATCCACACAACAATCCATCAGATGGATGCTATGTTATAGATGAGGAAACTGAGGCACAAAATTCTCTCATCTATCTTCATACCTAAGATCAGCAGAGCTAATCAGCAGAGTAGAAAACCTCAAAAGACTGGGAAGTCCAAGAGGGGTTTCCCTTACCTGGGAAAGCCATCCCTTCCTCGAGAGGTTAGGAGAAAGTCCTCATTCTGGGAGGCAGAGACAAGTGTGGGCCAGTACTGTGGGAGGCGTCACCTCCGGGGGTGGCCTACACACATCTGGCCCCTTGGGATCAGGAAGTAGGCCCAGCGAGTGTTAGTGACTATGTCACTATGTGGGCTTGTCCCTCTCTCTTCTGTGCACCCAGCTCCTCAGCAGTGACTGTGTGTGTGCACACAGGGCCATGTGAAATGTCTGTGACAGGGAGGGGATCTCTGAGCACATGGGGCTGTTTGTGCCCCATGTGTCCACCCTGGTAGCTTGCCCTTGCGGACAGTAGGGATGACTCTGTGGGGGTACTGAGTCACCATGACCTATGACCTACATAAAGCCCTGGTGGGTTTGGACAGGTGTGACAGGCTGGGGTGGTGCCGATAGAGCTCACCTGTAGATAGGGGATGACCTTGCAGAGAGTATGGCCGAAGAGCCAGGACTCAGTGATGTCCACTAACAGGCTGGCCGGCAGGCAGATAGCTGTTACCAGCACGTCAGCCAGGGACAGATTGACGATGAAGTAGTTGGTGACCGTCCTCATGTGGTGGTTCCGCCACACTGCCAGGCAGACTGGGTCGTTGGGGAGAGGGGATGAAGCCAGCAACAAAGCCACGCCCACTCCAGTTCCCACCCAGCCAAGTCCCCGGCCTCCTATGGGCCCAGGACACCCTCCACTCCCCAGGGAAAGTTCTCAGTACCACAGCTCAAAAAGCAGACCTACCCAGGGTGTTGCCCACCAGGGCTATAAGGAACACGGCCACATAGGCTGCGATGAGGACCCACTCATACTGCTTCGGATACAGATAATCACGCCACAGATAGCGCAGAAACTCGTCTTCATAGTCTGGAGGCACGGGAGATGGATCCCCACTGCCAGTGGGGACCCCCGTCTGGGCTCTTGGGATGGTCGAGGGCTCCATGAGGTCAGGGGCCGCTGTAGTTAAGGGGCATCCTGAGCTCTGCGGGGACCGGGGAGCCTGGTCTCGTCCTCAACTTGCACCCAGGCCTTTGGGGTCCCAGCCTGAAGCTCCTGGAAGAAAGAAGGAAGGAAACATTAGCGACTGTGTCTGTCACTCCACACGTGAGCTGCCTCCTAACTCTCAGCCATGGCCCTGGGTGATATCCGAATTCCACACAGGCTGCTCCTGTATAACTTCCCTCACCCGCTTCACCTTGTTTCTCCATCTAACGCAGTCCGACCGACCATACCTGCCTTCCAGGGGCGCGAGGAGGAGCAGCGCGCTCTAATTCCTGCTGAGAGCTGGCACAGGAGGCCGGCCTCACAAACGCTGCCAGGTACCATTATTAGAGAGCCCTGCTTTGCAGACGAGGAGAGGCTGAGCCCTTGCTGAAGGTGACAGGGCGACTAAGTCGAGTCTATCGGAATCCACCAAACACTACAGATCTGGGAGAAGCTGTTCCGACTGCGAACATTCTTTCCTTGAGTTCATAGGATTAATTTTTGGTCAGAAAAAAAAGGGCGGAAGCAGGTATTCCCGACCCAAGCCCCGCCCACCAGACCCTGCCCTGTGGGTGCGCACACAACGCGCCCACGCCAGGAAGGAAGCTGGGAGACTGTACTGATCACCTCCCTGGCTATTCCCCTCCCCCACCGTATCCCTCCCTGAGGGGTTCAGGCCCACTGCCAGGCCCTGCTTGAAATCCCGGGCCGCGATGCTTCCCCGTGGCCGCCAGGGGTCGCCGGGCGGGTGCGCAGGCCGCTCTCCATTCATAAATCCGGGCTCGCTCCCGGCGCCTCCCTCCTGTCTAAAACCCCTCCTTCCCCGGATTGCGCAGGAACGACCCCGGACTTGTGTAGTAGGGTTGATGGTCCCTGGAGACCCATGGGGTCTCGAGAGGGAGGGGACTCCGCACCCCATGGGCCTCTGCCGACCGGCTTCCTCGGCGGGACCTCCCTGCACCGGGAGGCTGCGGGGGGCTGCGGAGGGTGGGCAGCGAGAGCGCTCGGGGTTCTGCAGGAGCCTACCTGGAGGTGAGCGGAGTCGGAGGATGACCTAGCCTCCCAGCAGCCAGGTTACCCACGCCCGAGATTCGGTCCCCCTACTCCCGCCGCCGCAGGTCCTCGGAACCCCGATCCCTAGCCCGGGGGTCCCCCACGCCCCGCACCTGTTGGCTTCGGGACCCCGGCGTTTTCGGCTGCTGGTCCCTGGACCCTGCGCCCGGGACTTTGCCTTCCTTGGGGAAAGGCCTGGCCCCTGGGCGCCGGGCTGGGGAGGGGGCCGGGGAGCCCCCTCCCGAGGCGCTGCTGCCTGAGTACCCGGCTGAGTGCAAGCCCCAGCTCCACCGCGGGCGGTGGCTCGGCGCGGGCTCCACCGAGCTGCGCGCTGCGGGGAGGGGAGCCCCAGCCGATCTGGGCTCCGGGTCTCCCAGCCCGAGACCCGGAGGGCGGAGGGACACGCTCATCCTCCTCCCGTCACTTCAAGCTTGTATCTTACCTCCATTCATGCGTTCACCCGTTCATTCATACGGTCTGCGTTTGTTCAACATTTATGTCCCCCACCACAGCGCATTCAGGGCACGCCTAATGTGTGCAGAGGATCCCTGGGCAGATTCGGGAACCCCTGCGCAGAGGTGGACCCATACCCCACCTCTCCTCGCCGCCTCCTCTCGCTGATGAGGATGGTAGTACAGGTTGGTCACAGGGCTGTGAGGATGCCTGCACCTCTTCCAGCCATGCTTAGGGCGCTGCTGGAGCAGCGCGCTCCCAGCAATACCAGAAAGCCCTGCTCCCTCATCTCCCCGTTCTCTCGACCCTTAAGGCTCCTTTTTGTTTGTACTTACCTTTCCCTTCCCAAGACAGGGATGGGAGGTGAAGACAGGAGAGGAGAGCCAGAGGGGCCCACGAATTCAACAAATACCTACCAGGCTGTGTGCGAGGCAATGAACCTATAAAATTCAGCTGCCATTCCTATAGGGTACCAGGTGCATGACCTCATTTAGTCATCACATCGACCTGGTGAGGTAGTTGATACTGTTCCCACTATACTGGTCACGCTTGGCTCAGTGATTTGCCCAAGGTCGCCCAGCAGAGTCAGAGCTGGGTTCAAGGCTGGATTCCTTTCAATTCTACCAGGTGGACTGGATTCCTTTCAATTCTACCAGTAGCCAGACACCTCATCTATGGTGTGAGTGGAGCTGGGAGAGAATTCAGGGGCCAGTGAGGCACAGCAGGGCAGATGGCTCTGCCAGGGCTTCCTAGAATGGGAACACCTACATGGAGACCTGAAAAATGGCCTTGCACAGGGCTGGTATTGGAGGGGAGGTCTTCAGGGTAGAGGAAGCAGCAGATGCAAAGGTTTGTGGGTTGAGCCTTCTGGGAGTCACAGGTAGGTGAAGGGTGACAGACTCTTTGACTTCAGGCAGTCCCTTTGGCCATTCCCTGCCTCAAGTTCCCACCCTGCTTTCTCACCCTTTAAGATTCACACTACTCTTCTCCTTCGAGGTGGCTGCTGAGATGACTCTCCAGCTTCCCTCTGCAGCCAAAACCCTTTGCAAAGGTGCTGGAGAAGCTTTGCACTGGGCACCGGATGCATGGGAGGGGAGCTAGGGCAGCACACTGATGGATCCAGTGACTGTCGCTTCTTCAGAACAGAAGGTAGGGCTGAGGTTAACCCCAAGGCAGAACTTTCTCCTTGGGCATCTGCACCTGGGGTGATGGGTTATAAATTCTGTTGACTCCAAAAGTGTCCTGCCTGCTCTAGGAGCTGGCAGAAGAAGAGGAAGAGATGTGGGACTGAAGAAAAGACGGGCTGGCTGGTATATGTGTGTGTATGCACCTGTATAATGGCTTATTGTGTCACAGAAGGGTTGTGTGTGTCTAGGTTGTGAGTTTGTGTCTGTGCATGCGAGTAGAGGATGAGCGCGAGGGGATGACTGGAAGTCGCCCTGGGTGGGGTGTGTCTGTATGAGTCTTGACTTGCCCCTGTGTTTTGGTCCTTGTGTCTGTAAGGTGTGTATGTGTGTGAGGGGTCTGTCTGAACTATGTTTTGACTAGCATTGTCCTCTGATGTGCTCTCCTGTGAGTGTGCAAATGCCTTTGTGTCCATGACTCTGAGTGCATGAATGGGAAGTTTGATACGTCTGCTCCCACAGCGATGACTCAGCCCTCAGAGTTACACCCCCCACCCCATCTAGGGCTGCAAACCTTTTGCAGAGTATGGACTGGGGAGGGGTCTGCAGCACATTGGGGGTGGGAAGCAGATCATGAAGGGACAATCAAAGGACACCTGCAGCAAATGGGGTGCAGTCAGTGAAGCGGAAGGTGCAGATTTACATGTGTGTGCGGTTGGTGGGCAACAGTGGAGCCCAGCACAGCCCAGGCTCAGAACCCACCCAAAACTCATAACTATGCAATTCATGGCCTTCCAGACAAGCAGGGTTGGAGTGAGTGAAGGGATCCTCGGCTCCCCCAATCATTGTATGTGGGGGTGCATTTGTCTGGGAGGGGAGTGAATCACAGCTGAGAGTCTCCTCACCCCAGCCACATTATCCAATTTCATAGAGATAGTTCCATCTTTCCTTATGAAGGATCCTGCCAACTTTTCCCCCTTTATTCCTATGTACCCCAAAATAGCTCCTCCCTAGACACGAGATCACAAGGCAACAAACCTCCTCCCACATCAGACCTGGGCAAGTAGGAGGCTCTAGGCGCCAGGTCTCTCTGGGCTGAATTAGGCCCACCCAGCTATAATTTGAGGGTGGGGAAGCCTGTTGTTTGACCTAGATGGGCCAGAGGGAGACTACAGAGTCTATGCTTGGGGACCCCAGAACAGATTCACAGGACTTGTGGTTGCTTGGTCCTTGGGCACAGCAGCTGGCCTTGAGAGCTCCAGGCAAAATGCCTGTGCCCAGGAGAGACCAGAAACCTTGGATCTTCCGTCTCTAGGCTGGGCCCTCAGTCCTAGTGACTGCTCCGCTCAGTGAGGGTCGACCTGAAGCCTTGGCTTTGCTCGAGCTGTCTGTCAAAAGGTGCCCACATGACCTCTTTCCTGGAACCAGCCAGCCCCAGCCATGTTGATCTAATCCCGAGTCTCCGAGCCATAGGTCCCTGTCATATCCGTCTTCAAGTGTCTGCCTGGGCAGTGGCCCCAGGTGCTAGCCCCTCCCCCACTCTCCATTCCAACATGACTTACAGTAACCTCTGTCTGGCGAGGACTGGAGCAATTGAAATGTAATTGGGTTTTCCACTTTCTAATGCTCCTGTGGGCCTGGGGGTGTGCATGGAGCCTCTGTGCAGGGCAGGGGTGCTTTTTTAGGACAGAGATCAGAAAACAAACAAGAGTAGAGGCAACGGGAACTAGGCTGTGGGCCCAGAAAGTGGGTTTTGGGTCTAGGAAGGTCACTGATGCAAGCTGTGGGGTTTGGGTGCTTGGGTCCAGCTGTGCTGGTTCTGAGAGCACCTGTAAAGTGTACACACCCTGCCAAAAGGCCCAGCAACATCACGTGCTGTGTGTTCTGGGCTGGACCCTCAGCCTGTGGCCCCTTTCCTCAGGTCTGTGTGGCTTGAAGGGACCAACATCCACTGGGAGAGCAGGGGCCCAGAGCCTAGAGTCAGTATCCTCGGTGACTCTGAAAGCTTTTGAGATTTTTTTTTGCTTTGTTTTTCTGTTATTTGAGAAAAGGTCTCACTATATATAGTTTAGGCTGGGCTTGAACTCACCATGTAGACCAGGCTGGCCTCAAACTCACTCCCCAGGTGAGGCGGAGAAAAAAGACGGGAGAGAACAGCTTCCTCTCTGTTCACTCATTCATGTGTTCACTCAACACACACTGATGGCTGGCCAGAGGAAGGGGCTGCTGTTCAGACTGGGACACCTTCACATAGACAAGTGTTTGAGGATGGTATCTGATACCTGTAGTGGTCAGGCAGGAGGTGAATGGAATTGGGACAGACAATGATAATGCCTGTGAACCCAAAAAGAAAACTGGCCAGGCTCCAGAGTGTGTCAGGTCCAGTGTCGAAGGGAGGGTAGGAGCACAGGTGTTGGGGCCAGAAAAGCTAGACTCTGCTGATTACTACTATGTGATCCTAGAGTTGTCACTTCCTTAACCTCTATGATGCACTGAGTCATGGCCCCCAAAGATGCCCAAACTAGCTGTAGTGTATCATGCATATATGAGCCAAAAAAGAAAAAAAAAGCCACATTTCAATCCCTGGAATCTGAATGTGTCACATGGCAAAAAGAACTCTCCTTATATGACTAAATAAGGATCTTGAGGTGGGAAGATGATTATGGATTATCCAGGTGGACCCAGTATGATCACACCCTTATAAAAGGGTGGCAGAAAATCAGAAAGAGGAGATGTGATGAAGGAAGCAGAGGCCAGAGCAATGCTACTGCTGGAGTGGCCACAAGACCAAGAACATGATGGCCTTAGAAGCAGGTGCTCTCCCGGAACCTCTCGCAGGAATGAAGCCCTGCTGTTTCCTGGAGTTCTGGGTGTCTGACTCCCAGTACTGTAAGGCCACTAAATTTGTGGTGATCTGTTACAGCAGTAACTGGAAACTGACACCCTTTTGTGTCCCATGTCACTAGTTATAAGACGAGACCTTTGCAGTTGCCATTGTGTGACGATTCGCCAAGACCATGCAAGTGTGCAGAGTGCCAGTGCAGCAGAGACAGACACACGTGTGTGCTTACTATTCTACCAGAGCTTTCGTATTTCAAAGTCAAAGTGCTCATCAGAGGAAAAATCAGGTCTCTGTCAGACATCCTTATGCTCAACTTGTAGTTTTATATTGTTTGTATTTTGAATCACATGTTATAGCTGAGGGCTACCAGAGCTCTAAATCTTAAAATAATGGATAATATTAGTTGTGGACAATCATCATAGTAACTGTGTGCTACTGTGGTTATTTTGACACAGGAACATGCAAGGGAAAAGAAAAGAAGATGTATATTCTTCCCGGGAGGGATGTGGGGGGAAATGTAGGGAGCTGGAGGGTTTCTAACTGTGGAAAATCTTGAACAGAAGAATGACTAAGATAAACACAAAAATTCTAGAGGCAACTTGAGCTGAGTCTTCAGGAATGAATAAGACTTTGCAGATTTGCCTTAAATGAGGATGTTGGGCAATAGTGGAAGAGGAAGAAGGTGTAGTATTCCAGGTAGACGGGACAGCATGAGCACAGGCAAGGGCTGTGCACGGTAAAAGGCCTGTTCTGGGACTACAGCATATGTGTTTGCCCCAGAGTGCTCTCATGAGAGGGAGCAATGAGAAACAGAAAGATGGGTGAAGGGCTGTCCTTGAATGTAGGCTAAGGAGCTTGGACTCCATTCATCCCAAAGGCAGTGGGGTTCCTAGAGGGCTTAAGCAAGGGTGGGATGGAGAGAGATTGACTATCCTACTCTGCAACTTAAAAACATTTGACATTAATAAAGATATGTGTTCCTTGCAAAATAGCCAAACCATTTGGAAGAAAATTAAATCATTATTTTTAATTATTTAGAATAGCTCCTGACTCCTGCATTAGAATATAACTACTGCGAAAAAAACTCGCCACCCCCTAATGGCAGTGGCTTAGAAAGATTAAAGTTTCATCCGGGCCTGGCGAGGTTGACAGGACAGACTATCATGGTTATGTGCACAGAAATCAGTGCCCCAGGTTTAAATCATGGGCTTGGCACTTGCTTTCTGTGGGACCCTGGCCACGCTACTCAACTTCTCTCAGCTTGGTTTTCAACATCTGTGAAATGAAAATAATATAGTACCAGTCTGTGATGGGGAGAATAATATTCCCCCAAAGCTGTCTACATCCTAATTGCTAGAACCTGTGGCCAAAAGGACTATGTAGAATTGATTAGGCTGGGGATTTTGAGATGGGATATTGGAGTAGCCCAAGGTAATCACAAGGGTCCTTGTAAGAAGGAGGCAGGAAATCAGAGTAATAGGGGATGTGCTGATGGCAGCACGGGTGTGGTCAATGGGGACAGGGTCGTGGACCAAATGAGGACAGGGGCCACTAGAAACTGGAAAAAAGGCAGCAGTGATTTCCCCTGAGTCTGCAGAAGCGAGCAGCCTACACATTGATTTTAGATGTCTGACCTCCAGTATTGCAAAAGGATAAATTTGTGTTGTTTTAGCTCACTATGCTTGTGGTAATTTGTTACAGCAAGCATCAGAAATAAACACACATCTTCATTAGGTCGAATGAGTTAATATACACAGTTGAAAAAGCACCTGACACAATTAGCACAAATATATGTATTCGTTATTATTATTTATGGCAAAACTTTTAGCCTTGGTCAGAGTTGGCTGGGCACATCTGTGTTCCAACTAATGGAAAAGCACATCACTTCTCTGTATACCCAGCTTTGGAGAGCTAATTCAGCTGGTGCCCAGCTGAAATGTAAAGTTTCTATGACTAAAGAATGAAGGAGACATGATCACTGGAGAATTAACAGTGTCTAGCCCAGTTCCTTCTATGGAAGATGAGAAGCTTAGTAATGGCACCTTCCCTCCAGAGTTTGGTTGTAAATACAGTTTTCTAGCTTTCCTTTCTTGTGCTATTAATTTTATGCAATAATTCTTGACTCCCTACTGTGTAAGATGAGGCATCCTTTGTTACTCTTGCCCTCCCTCCCCTTAGCTCCTGTTACTAAAGCACTACATTTGCACCTGGGTCTATATTTATAATGTTCTAGTTTTGTGTATTGTCTATCTTTGAATTTTAAATATTGCAAATCAATAAGATATTTAAAAAATACCATTTAAAAATACTATGATTATGTAAACATATTCTCTGCAGAACCAAGTAGCATCCTGGGACCCACACAGAAGAAACTAATCTTAGAGTTTAAATACTGCTCAAAGGAAAATGTTCCAGGCTAAGAATTCAGTGTATTCTGCTACACTCCCTCCAATACTTACAATCATGTTACATTTTCATTCATCTCATATTTGGACCATGATTTTCCTATGAAACATTTTGTTCCCTTACAGTTTTCTAATTGCTCTTCTCATTTCTTCTTTAGAGAAGAAACATATGCCTTTTAAATCAGGGCATTAAAATCTTCCAGCTTCTTAACTGCACTATTTGCTGAATGAAGCCTATTTTCTTCTTAACATTTTTCTCCACACTGACTGACTTCTTGCCCTAATTTTGACAGATGGCTCTATGGACCTCTGGTATTTCTAGTCATTGTACTCCTGGGTTAATTCCACTGCTTTGTGAATCTGTTAAATGATTCTTTCTTGGATCATGTCCCTAGTTTGCTAGAGAATATCTTCAAAAAACTTTTTTTAAAAGAAGTGCATGGTAGGAAAGTTTTCTGAATCTTTGTGTGTCTGCAAATGTCTCTTATTCATCCTTATGCTTCCTGAGTGGGGAAGATCCGCTCTCAGGCTTGGGTTTAGGGTATGGGCTTGCAGATAGGCAAGCATCCACCCTGGGCTCCTAACTGGTGCTAAGAGGAGGGTTTTACTGTAGATGCCAGCACTCCCAGCAGGAACCCCAGCTTTTTGAGAAGGATTACTCAGTCCTTTTAGAAAGTGCTTCTCTCTCATTTTAAAATCTGCCCCCATCTCTGTACTCCCAGAGGGTGTGTTTTTGTGCACATGTGTGTGAGGTTTTTATTTTGGGGCGGGGGTGTTGTTGACACTGGTTTGTTATACACTAAATAGGTCTTTATTTGAGTATTTTCCAAACTTTTATCATTTTCATACCACATCTAGGGTTTGCCACATTTTCTTACAGCTTTTGTTATATATTGATAGTATTATTTTTCCTTAAAATGACTACCCTAGTCTATCTATAAATATGTGAGTTTGATGTCATAGTTATGCCTTTTATCATTTATAATTATATGTATATATTATATGTATTATATTTCATAATTTAATGTAGATTATTTTTTCTAATCTACATTAAAACAATCACATAGCTATTACTGTAACACAGGTTTATTCATCTATTACTAAATACCATCCTTAGCAGTGGTGCTATGCCATTCTTTGGAGGAACATTTCTCTAATTGTGTACCCTACAGATTACCCCGAGCCTGCTCCCTGTATTTGCTGCCTTGTGCCTCCAGGGCATCTACTTTAAGTAGACTCTCCTTCTTACCCAAATTATGCTAAGGAATAAAATATAAGAGTAATTATGAAAGACAACATATCATTTTCCTTACTGGGAGACTTAGCTCAAGATGAGAGCCAAGGTCTTTGTTTACAAAACTACATCATGACTTCCACTGCCTGTTACATGGATGGTTTGACCCCCTTCTCACAAGTAGTGGGCTTGAAGTCTCAGTCAGCCTCTCTTGTCCACTCTGAGTATACTAACATGTCTGGCCACATTGATAGGATGGTCAGAGTGTTTGCAACAAGGAGCCTTCTGGGAGAGAGACTCCTCCAATGAACTATGTAGCAGGACACTGAGAACTGACCTAGTGGCAAAGCTGAGGTCATAAGAAAGAAGAAGGTTTTAAGGAGATGCCCATAGCTATGACAACCAAGTATCTTGGGCTCAGGTACATAGTCATGGAACAGAAAGTCCATATCCTGTATAAATTTCCTCAGATAATAGAAAAAGAGGGAAAACTATCCACTGCATCATATGTGTCTAGCGTTACCTTGATCCTCAATCCAGATGAGGACAATTTGAATCAGGAAGATTGTAGGTTAATTTCAATGATGGGCATAGATGGAAATATCCTAAACACAGTACTATTAAACTGTA